>VCII01000938.1:0-33844 GCA_006030095.1 Triplophysa siluroides | reverse complement strand
CCTTTCTAGGTTACTAATCAAACTAGTGAATTTGAAGTGATGGTGTTGATTTCTGTGGTAGTTGAGCACATGCTGGACATGAAACACATGTTTTGTGCACACATTAAAAGAGGCACATAACAAATACTGAGACATTCATACACATCCTTCATACTCTAATTGTTCTGCTAATAAAAAAAAATTCATTTTAAAATAGTTCATTAGGAAATGCATTTCTCATTGAAGTTTCAGATTTTTAGACCCCACTGTATCTCAACACAATGATTCGTGGAAATTGAAAGTCGCCTACCGTCTGCTAAGCTTTTTGAACTTTTTTCACCAGCCTGGATATGACAAGCCTCTCGTCTCAGAAGTGGCTGTAAATCTGATGCTACAGAAACCAGAGAGATGCCCCAACATTGTGGCTCTGTTGGACTGGTTTGAAGAGGACGAAATCTACATCCTCGTTCTAGAATATCCATATCCCTGTTTCAGCGTGGATGATTTCCTTCGCTATCTCTAATATAATGTAAATTGTCCACTGTCTGAAGAAAAGGCACGTCCTCTCATGCGTCAAGCAGTGAACGCAGCCCAACACTGCATCGACCACAACGTCTGCCATGGTAGCTTGATGAGAGAACGTGCTTATCAATATACAGACCATGACGCTCATGTTCATAGACTTGGATGTGGCCATCTTGCCTCAACTTGGGGCCAACCAGACCTAGAAAAACCCAGGTGAGTTGAGTTTTGTGTTGCCGATGTAATGACCCTTGTACAAAACATTGTAACCAACCCAAAATGAGTTTCCCTCAACAGCACCCGGTCAGAATTACAGTAATGGATTGATGGCGTTAGACTTGACTTGATGATTTTGCCAGTGAAATGTTGCTCGCTTCTTCTTTGTGTTCCATGACGCTCATGTTGATAGACACTGAAGGTGACACTCCTGACCCAACTTGGGTCGAACCAAGCGGTGAAAGCTGGGGTGAGTACTGACCGATGTAATGACCCTCGTACAAACATTGAAGTCAACCCAAAATGAGTTTCCCCCCAACAGCAGTACTGGATTGATGGTGTTATACTTTGACTTGAATGATTTTTACCTGTGAAATGTTTGCTCACTTCTTGCTTGTGTTCCAGGTCGAGCTCATGCGGTTGCCGATCTGGTCTATTGTTTGGGGTAAACTGCTTCTGTGTTTGATGGGTGGACGGAGGAAATCATCATTGCCATGTACTACAAAAGACATCTGGGATCAAAGAACTTGGTTAAGTGAAGGTAAGAGACCAGCACTATCCTTGTGAAACGCAAAGCAAGATTCTGTTCAGTCACTGGGAGATTTCTCACCAAATGCAACTTCCTAAATATAAGTTGAAGAAAACAGGATATTGTTTTAAAATGTGATGAAAAATATATTTCAGTAGCTTTGTTATGTTTGACATGAGTTTACAAAGACCATACGTGACTAATCGTTCCTCTCGTAAACACTTCTCCTCACAGAATGCTTTGACTTGATCAAATGGTCCGCTCTCGGTCCACCACCCGAAAGACCAACATTAGAGGAGCTCCTAGACCACGAGTGGTTCAAGCAGGGTTAAAGGTCAAGAGTATCTTATGTTTTTATTCTAGTTCAGTCAGTCATATTAGCATAGCCGGTGGTCTTTTTAGCTGGTTGATTTTTTCACTTTTTATTTTTTCGTTTTATATTTTTTACTATTTAGTATACAGTATTGTTTTTTATGAGGCCAAAGAGTTTAGTTATGATGAAAAATACTCATGCGCATCACGCGTTGTATAAAGAAGATGGTGTTCTGACTCGTGTCTGCGCATCACGTTGTATAAAGAAGATGGGTATCTGACCGTGTCTGCGCCATCACGCGTTGTATAAAGAGACGGGTGTTGCGTGTTGCCATCTGCGTTTTATAAGAAGATGGGTCCTGACTTGTGTCTGCGCATCACACGTTGTATAAAGAAGACGGCTGTCTTACTTGCGTCTGCGCATTAGGCCAACATTAGAGGAGCTCCTAGACCCGAGTGGTTCAAAGCAGGGTTTAGGTCAAGAGTTCTTATGTTTTTCTTCTAGTTCAGTCAGTCATATTAGCATAGCCGGTGGGCTTTTTAGCTGGTTGATTTTTTCACGTTTTATTTTTTCGTTTTATATTTTTACTATTTTATAATACAGAAACTTTTTGGCCTCATAAAAATACTTTAGTTTATGAGAAATACTAATGCGCATCACACGTTGTATAAAGAAGACGGGTGTCGACTCGTGTCTGCCCTTCCTGCGTTTTATAAAGAAGACGGGTGTCTGACTCGTGTCTGCGCATTCCACGTTTTATAAAGAAGACGGGTGTGTGACTCTGTCTGAGCATCCCACGTTTTATAAAGAAGACGTTTCTATAAAAGAAGACGGGTGTGACTCGTGTCTGAGCATCACACGTTTTATAAAGAAGACGGCTGTCTGACTTGTGTCTGCGCATCACACGTTGTATAAAGAAGACGGCTGTCTTACTTGCGTCTGCGCATTAGGCCAACATTAGAGGAGCTCCTAGACCACGAGTGGTTCAAGCAGGGTTATAGGTCAAGAGTATCTTATGTTTTTCTTCTAGTTCAGTCAGTCATATTAGCATAGCCGGTGGTCTTTTTAGCTGGTTGATTTTTTCACGTTTTATTTTTTCGTTTTATATTTTTTACTATTTAGTAATACAGTAAACTTTTTGGCCTCATAAAAATACTTTAGTTATGAGAAAATACTAATGCGCATCACACGTTGTATAAAGAAGACGGGTGTCTGACTCGTGTCTGCGCATCCTGCGTTTTATAAAGAAGACGGGTGTCTGACTCGTGTCGCGCATCCACGTTTTATAAAGAAGACGGGTGTCTGACTCGTGTCTGCGCATCCCACGTTTTATAAAGAAGACGGGTGTCTGACTCGTGTCTGCGCATTCCACGTTTTATAAAGAAGACGGGTGTCTGACTCGTCTCTGAGCATCACACCTTTTATAAAGAAGACGGGTGTCGACTCGTCTGCGCATCACACGTTTATAAAGATGCCGGGTGTGACCCGGTCTGCGCATACACGTTTTATAAGAAGACTGTCTGAGCATCACACCGTTTTATAAAGAAGACGGGTGTCTGACTCGTGTCTGCGCATCACACGTTTTATAAAGATGACGGGTGTCTGACCCGTGCCTGCGCATCCCACGTTTTATAAAGAAAACGGGGTCTGACTGTCTCTGCGCACCTCGTGTGACTCGTGTCTGCGCATCACACGTTTTATAAAGATGACGGGTGTCTGACCCGTGTCTGCGCATCCCACGTTTTATAAAGAAGACGGATGTCTGACTTGTGTCTGCGCATCACACGTTTTATAAAGAAGACGGCTGTCTTACTTGCGTCTGCGCATTAGGCCAACATTAGAGGAGCTCCTAGACCACGAGTGGTTCAAGCAGGGTTATAGGTCAAGAGTATCTTATGTTTTTCTTCTAGTTCAGTCAGTCATATTAGCATAGCCGGTGGTCTTTTTAGCTGGTTGATTTTTTCACGTTTATTTTTTCGTTTTATATTTTTTACTATTTAGTAATACAGTAAACTTTTTGGCCTCATAAAAATACTTTAGTTTATGAGAAAATACTAATGCGCATCACACGTTGTATAAAGAAGACGGGTGTCTGACTCGTGTCTGCGCATCCTGCGTTTTATAAAGAAGACGGGTGTCTGACTCGTGTCTGCGCATCCCACGTTTTATAAAGAAGACGGGTGTCGACTCGTGTCTGCGCATCCACGTTTATAAAGAAGAAGGGTGTCTGAGTTGAGCATCACACGTTTATAAAGAAGACGGGTGTCTGACTCGTGTCTGACTCGTGTCTGCGCATCACACGTTGTATAAGAAGAGGTTTAAAGAAGACGGGTGTCTGACTCGTCTGGTATAAAGAAGACGTGTCTGACTCGTGTCTGCATTTTTCTGATAGTGTCTGCGCATCCACGTTTTATAAAGAAGACGGGTGTCTGACTCGTTGTCTGAGCAGCACACGTTTATAAGAAGACGGGTGTCTGACTCGTGTCTGCGCATCCACGTTGTATAAAGAAGACGGGTGGGTGTCTGACTCGTGTCTGCGCATTCCACGTTTTATAAAGAGACGGGTGTCTGACTCGTCTGAGACTTTATCGTGTCTGTTGGCATCTGTAAAGAAGCGGGTGTCTGACTCTCATCACACGTTTATAAAGAAGACGGGTGTCTGACTCGTGTCTGCGCATCCCACGTTGTATAAAGAAGACGGGTGTCTGACTCGTGTTGAGCATCACACGTTTTATAAAGAAGACGGGTGTCTGACTGTGTCTGAGCATCACACGTTGTATAAAGAAGAACTCGTGTCTGCGCATCTAAAGAAGACTGGTGTGTGACTTGTGTCTTTGCATCACACGTTGTATAAAGAAGACGGGTGTCTGACTCGTGTCTGCGCATTCCACGCAGGCCCACAGGCTCGAGACACGGCTCGTTGGAAAGGCCGCGGCCAGACCTTTCCAACGATGCCAGCCACGAGTCGCTGCGACCCCGGGGGCCGGAGCTAGAGCTCCCGGTACCTCTGGGGTTGAAAAAATCCTATCTCCCGACCCCGAAGGCCACAGGCTCGAGACACGGCTCGTTGGAAAGGCCGCGGCCCCGGGGGCCGGAGCTAGAGCTCCCGGTACCTCCGGGGGTTGAAAAATCCTATCTCTAGGTAGCCCCTCATTTACGCGAGCAGTCCACATCATCATCGGGCTAACAGGCTCGAGGAAACGGTCTCGCGGACGCTGCGCGGGGAAGACCCCGGATTTTTCGGGGGTCCGACGCCGGGGGCCGCCCCGAGCAGACCTGGGGTGAAAGCGCGCCCCCCACCCGAGGGGGTCCGGACGGGAGACGCGCCAAGCGGACAGCCCCCCAGCTGCGCTTCGGCAGTCGGCCACAGTGTGGCGCCAAGCCCGTCCACGGCCCAACTAAAGCCAATGGGGCTCATCGCATTGGCGTAGTCCAAGGGTGGGCGGTTAGCGCTTCCCCCGGATGTCCACGAACGTGATATTTATCCCACTACCCAACTATCTTTGGCAGGTGGTCCTGGGACCCCATTTCCTCTCGCCGATTGGTCCCTCTTTGGCGGGCGACGCCCCCCGACACGCGGGTACCACCAAAGCACTATTTGTCCACTGACCAACTACTTTTGCCAAAGTGGTCAGGTGACCACGGGGGTCGACCCCGCCCCCCCCCCCGTACCACGGAGGCACTATTTGACCACTTACAAACTAAATTTGGTCATGTCCACCTGCAGTTTATAGTAATGGGCCACACGTATTCAGTTGGTGGACACACTTTAGAATAATCTATATGCAATAAAGACCCTGCTAGTCTGTTGGTACACTTAAATAGACATGCATATGTTAGCAGCAACTCACAGAGTGCTTTATTTTGCTTAAAAAAAGCATTTTTCTAAACGGAGAAATGTCCACCTGCAGTTTATTTTAATGGGCCACACGTATATAGTTGGTGGACACACTTTAGAATCATCTATATGCATTAACGACCCTGTTAGTCTGTTGGTACACTTTAATAGACATACATATGTTATTATCAACTCATAGAAGGCTGAATTATACCCTAAAAAGGGTTGTCCACCAACTCACTACACGTGGTCCATTCATATAAATTGCTGGTGGTCACTTCCTGCATGACTTGGCGAAAAACGAGAAATGTCCACCTGCAATTTATTTGAATGGGCCACGTGTATGAAGTTGGTGGACATAATACTTATTAACAATGTTTAACTGAAAAATATTTATTTATATGTTTCAAAAACCACATTATTCAATGAGAACACTTTATTGTTCGCATATATGTTGGTATCAAATCATTTAATGCTCATTTTGACTATTAAGATAGCCTCTTTTATGTTCAAGGCCTCATTTTCAAGCCTCATCCATTGAAATGAATGGGTTGCAGAGTAATACATAAAAAGTGATATAAAATACTTTTTGGGAACCCAAGCATTTGGCCTTTCACTATGTCGCTTGTGGGACTGTGACGCAAGTGACTGTGATGTTTGGGGTCTCTCGGGACCCCCAGGGCCTTTGTGGAAAATGTCCTTGTATACATTACATTTTCATGGAACACCTTCCCATGGTCTGTTCTATGAAGTCACTGACGCATACACGCGCTGTTATTACATTGCGTGCATGCTCCTAGGCCTGCTCTATGCACGATGCATTCGGTGACACATACAGCGCGTACATGCGTCACGGTTTGATGTCATAACAGCGCATGTATGCGACACGGTCTGCTCTATGCACGATGCATTCAGTGACGCATACAGCGCGTGCATGCGTCACGTCATCATGCGACACGGTCTGCTCTATGCACGAGCATTCAGTGACGCATACACGCATTCAGTGACGCATACACGCATTTAGACGCATAGACTCACCCTATTTTGACCTTTGACCCCTAAACAAAGTCACAAAGTCGCCCGACTTTTCCGCACGACCGGTGGATGATGGACGGTTGCTTGTGACCCGGTTTCGGATCGATTGACCCTGTCGGGGCCACGTCCACGAAACCCATATGGAAAAGCCATTCAAATAAGCTATACGAGGAAATTTCCAGAAAGGTCCGAGGGGTCCCATATTTTAGATTCTGGCCCGTCGGGCGGCCCCCGACAACATATCCAGAGCACATCGCCCTAGAGGATTAGGGAATGTTTTTTGCACCCAATCACAAGATTAAGCACACAGCCTTGTCTCTCACATACCACTGAACAGCATTATGAAGGTTTATTGTTGGGGAGGTCGATTTTTTAGGAAAGGTCTAAGAACTTTGGACATTTGGGGGATAAATGGGGGCTTCTAGACAACAATAATCTAAAATATCCAGACCCTTCGGCCTATCGTTTCCCAACGGGAGGGCTTCCACCTACCATCTATGCCAATGCGTTTTCGTTAACTGATTAGTGGACGACTCTCCCTATTTTGATCTTTTTACCCCTAAACAAAGTCACAAAGTCGCCCGGCTTTCCCGCACGACCGGTGGATGACAGACGGTTGCTCATGTCTATATGCTTGATGCATGCACGTGTGGTTATTTAAGCATGTGCATGCGTCACGGTCTCTTATATGCATGATGCATTCAGTGACGCATACAGCGCATGCATGTTTTACGGTCTGCTCTACGCATGACACATGCAGTGACGCATGCAGGGCGAGCATGCGTGGCATTCTGCTCTATGCATCACACATGCAGTGACGCATGCAGGGCGAGCATGCATGGCATTCTGCTCTATGCATCACGCATGCAGTGACGCATACAGCCCGTCACGGTCTGCTCTACGCATGACGCATGCAGTGACGCATGCAGGCGCGCACGCGTGGCGCGCACGCGTGGCGGAAGGCCTTCCACCTGTCACCTATCCAATAGGTTTTTGATAGGGGATTGTAAACAGGCCACTCTAATTAGACCTTTGAGGATAAACTGAGCGTTCTACAAGTTGTTGCTAACATATGTGTGTCTAATGAAGTGCACTGACTGAATAATGTGGTAGTTGATGCATTTAAATGAATATAAAGGCACGTTTTTGCTAATAAGTGGGTTGTCCACCAACTGAATACACGTGGCCCATACATATAAACTGCTCGAGGAACTTTCCCGCAAGGCCGGCGGAGGGTCCGACGGGCCCGAAACCTCACGGGCACTTGCGCCCCGGTCCCCCAAAAGACATACCGAAAGGTCAAAAGTCCTGGTCCTTCAGAAGTATTTTATAACCTTTTTAATGTAAATTAAAAAGCACAGTGATTTCAATGGCAGACACTTAGAAATGAGGGCTGTTTTAGCTATGTACTCATCCACTTTTAAACCCTTTAAGAAGAAGCCACGGACCCGAAACTGCAGGGCCTGATTCGGGGGTCCGTGACAGTGGTCACTGAAAGGCTCGATGTCCTCTGACCTTAGAAACCTTGTTTTCTGGACCTTTGTTTACACCCTGACCTTCAACGTATAAGATTCCCGATTTTTGTCAAAACTGAACATTTTACATGCTGTTTCCTAACCTGTGTGTGTCTAAAAGAGTGTTCTCACTGAACAGTGTCGTTTCTGACACCTAGAAATGAATATATACACTTTAAATATTGTTAAAAAGCATCATTTCCACCAACCTACTACACGTGGTCCACTAATATAAACCACACGTGGACAGGCAATGCTAACACACTAGAAAATGGATCCATTTTCTAGTTAGAACACACTGGAAAATGGATTGCATTTTAAAAGAGTCAGAAACAACACGATTCATTGAGAACACTCTTTTAGACACACATATGTTAGAAACAGCTCGCAAAATGACGAGTTTGACCTAAATTCTGTCATCTATGACGTTGAATATGATGTTGTCCACGTGCAGTTTATCGAATGGGCCAGGAATAAATGCTTGGTGGACATTGCACAGAATGGGCATTTTAAACGTGTAAATATTATTTTTTTGTTTTAAAAACCACAAAGCTCGATTACCACGCCCCCTCAGACAAACATATGTCAGTCCCGAGTGGCAAAACGCAGGTTCTGGTAAAAGTAGTTGGGAAGCGGACAAAAAGTGGTTTGGTGGTCGGGGGCGTGGCCATGGAAGGGTCTGCGGGGTCGAAGGTCAAATCGGCCCCCATAGTTGATCAGTGGACAAATAGTTGTTTCGTGGACGCTGGCACCCATGGGCAGTAAGCTGGCATCCGCCTCCCATGCAAACAAATGAGTCGTGGTACTCATATTATGTTGGAGGACAAGCGGGGAAGCCGAAGTACATGGGATAAACCTGTGAGGGACGCATATGATGTTCGTGGACAGAGGGCTAGGGGGTCTTCGAGGGGTGCCATGGCGCGAGAGCGCCCCTAGTGTTGTCCTCACACCCCTATCCGGGGTCAGCAGAAAAAGAAATGGTCTTACCACAGGGTAAGGTGAAATCACCCACTTCCCCTTTAGATAGACGCTACGTGTCAGGTTTTTTCACACTACGATCCATCGCTACACTATTCGTCAAATGGCAATTTATTTGAATGGGGTTTTTTCCACGAACCCCCTATTTGTGCTTCCTCCCGACCCCGAAGGCCCACAGGCTCGAGACACGGCTCGTTGGAAAGGCCCCGGCCAGACCTTTCCAACGACGCCGGCCAGTCGCTGCGACCCCGGGGGCCGGAGCTAGAGCTCCCGGTACCTCCGGGGGTTGAAAAATCCTATCTCCCGCCCCGAAGGCCCAAAGGCTCGACACGGCTCGTTGGAAAGGCCCGGCCAGACCTTTCCAACGACGCCGGCCACGAGTCGCTGCGACCCGGGGGCCGGAGCTAGAGCTCCCGGTACCTCCGGGGGTTGAAAAATCCTATCCTACATCATTTGTTGTTGGATGTGTTTCTGCTTCCGGTTGATCTAAATAATGCAGCCTAAATCCTCTGAGGATTAGTGGCATGCAAGGGACATCTCATCATCACACGCCGTTTCCGACACGTTATTGAGGAACAAGACAGTTGGACCGTCTTTTGGGGAACGATCAAACGAGCGAGGTACGAGCAGTCCGTGAGCCAGTGGCTTGCAATAATCCTCATGTCACCCTCGGTGCTTGCCGGAGCGGACAGCAGGGCCCAACGTCTGAATCGTCATCCGCCCGCAGCACGGGCAGGACGTATCCACAACGGCTGCCTCAACGTGCTGGAAACCCAACACCCGAGGCAGACATCGTGTCCGTCCCCCTCCTCGATGAGTGTGTTGCACCTGAGAGAACAGCGGGACATGCCACGCTGGAGAAATTTGCTCTTTTAGAAGGAAATTGCTTCTTCTAGAAAGATCTCGAACACTTCTGGCACCGCCGAGACGCCCAGGGGAAAGTCGCTGCAGGAAGGGACGATCCGCTGCACCACGTCGTGAGAATCCGGCGATGTAGATACGAGCAGTTGTAGTCAGGAGCGAAGGCTCTGAAGAAAAAAAGGTAAGTGAATGAAGCACGCCGGCTTCCTTTTATACCGGACATCCGGAGGCGGAGCCCGGCATGCAAATTTCATTCGCCAATTTCATTGGCCTTTCTTAAAAGTAGTCAGAGTTGATAGGTTCCCAAGGGCAAACCCCATCTGTCGTCTTCGACACAACGTCGAGAGACCGACAGAAAGGGAACTATATTCATTTAGTTCTAAAAAGGTTTCACCAAATAATGTATCATACAGTACACATTGAAAAGAGAAAACATGTTTCTGATGTTATGTTTCTGACCTTTGGAAGCATACATAAAGTCAAGAGCAATATTCTGCTTATAAGCTGCAATCAGCTGTGGTTTTGTGAACAGAAAGTCTCTTATTGTCACAGAAGCTGTGTAATCCAAACGCATGACAAAGTAGAATTCCAAAGATACTGAAGTAATAATTGAAAAATGATAACCTAGGAGCAGCCACATACAGCCATTCATTAACACGTAAAAACAATACTGGACAATGAAGTAAATGAACAGACAGCTTTAATAGGGGAACATGATCAGTTTAAACAGAATCAGGTGAGATACTAATGAACTGATAAGGAAATCAGGCACAGAAGACAAAACCAGAACAATCGAAACTAAAGAAAGACGTGACACTTATAGGTCTATTGTGCTTGTGATCTGTCTTCTCAGTGACACCAGTGTTGATTTAAAAATTGTAAAGAATAGTTATATTGATGACCAACTTAAGCGTGGATGTCAACTGTCCTGGCTCAGTGCATGAGTCTGTGTTCTGTCAGTGCTTGAGACGTAAAGTATGGGAATAAAACAGAACACTTGGATTGTGGTAAAGAAACCCTATACACAATTTTCCCTTTTCTGTACTAAGACAGGGCGATCGATGGCCTGTTGGTGGCGGACAGGGGTTATGCCATCATATGCAGATGTTTCTGCAGAGGTCTCTGCTATGACCACAGAACCACTTTAGTGTGGCCTCACTCAAACCAGTGTCAGGATGGTTAGGACCCAAATAATTAAAATGGTATGCTTCAGCTGGGACCAGCCATCAATGACATCAATGTCACTTTAAATGCATACTGACTCTCCAATTTTTGTATTGTTTGTTAAATGGCTAAATAGAGGAAGTAAAGTCTACATGAATAAATATGTATAGTGTTCATAATGCTGCTTAATTCTATGAGTTTACATACTGACTTCTGTTTTCCACCGGTTTTATCTTAAATTTGTTTCATTAATTAACAATCCAGCGCCTTAAGAGTGCACTGAGAGGGTTGCAGGGTTCTTAAAAGGCCCTGACAAAGTTTTACAAACAAATATGATCTGTCAGGTTAGATTAGGTACTTAATTTAAATCTGAGAAAGTGTCATTCATTCGTAGCATAGGACTGAATTTAATTTATATACATTCAGTTGGTACAAGAGAAATATAAACAAAAATCTTTAATTGCTGTAGAGGCTTCGGTTCCCTCAAGAAGGGGACAGTAATGTATCTTCACGTTCAAATATGTGCAATAAAAAATAGCTCTGTGCATTTTCCTCCGTGCTAACTTTCTAAGTTCTACGTTTCAATCAATGCACACAGAAAGTGTCTTTTCTTCATTTGTTTCACCCTTATAAAGGTCCAAAAAACGTTTAATTATATTTTGTCTTGATCAGCTGCCAGTACTATACGATTTGGTTGTTATGCGCAGTTGTCACATTAAATTACATTTAGACATTTAGCAGACGCTTTTATCCAAAGCGACTTACAAAGAGTTTAGGAGCAATAAGCGATATGTCATAAAGGAGCCATAATACATTAAGTGCCAATACAAGATACTGGTTTCAACAAAAGCTAGACCACCACCTGTAGAGAGAAAGAAACCTGTTTTTCTTCATTTGTCTGTCGAGTATTCACAGAAGAGGTTTTAAGTAGTTTTTTAAATGTTGTGAGAGATGTGGTTGACCGGACAGAGTTAGGAAGAATGTTCACAGGAAGGAGTTGTGAATGAGAACGAAGAGACTTATTTTAGAACGCGCTTTTGCTGAACGCAGGGATCTTGATGGGTGTAGAGAGCATAATTGTTAGCACCAAAAGCTCACATTGTTTTACAAAGACTATATGTAGCTACTACAACGCTCTTTATCCTGTACCTGTCTTAATTAAGTATCTCTGCTGTAACTGCTTTCCCACTCAAATATATAATTTTGATGCCACCCAAAATTCGATAAATGGTAAAGCTAGTATGTCTACTACTGTGTTTATTAAGAAAAAGTCATGAGTGGAGTAAAAGCAGGTCATTTTATTTTTGTACAGTTTTTCATTAAACAGCAATCATATTAGTTTATCTACATAACATAATACATAAAAGACAAGAAAAGACACATAAATAGAAGTATCCATAGCATGTTTATTGCTGGTAGCACAGAGTCTATAGGACCCCCCAGGTGTGCAGAAATGGTTTGACCCAATTCTTAGGCAGCCAATGATATTGACCCGTTTAAACTGGAAACTGGGGTCTGAATCACGCGTTGTTTACGTGTATTCTACGTGTACTTAACATGTATTTAACACGTTAAGTACATGTTGAATACGTGTTAAATACAAATCAAGTACACGTTCATTTTTCACACGTTAAATACACGTTGTGGACGTGTACTTAACGTGTTAAAATTCACGTATATTTGACCCACTTGGCTTTCCATACTGTAGTGTTTGTTTTTGTGCTGTCGTCCTTACGAAAATCGACCATGTTTTTTGTTGTGGTATAAGTGTAGTAACCATGTTTTTTTTGGTGCATTGATTACTTGGCAAAACCATGGATTTACTGCGGCAAACCGTGTTATTTGGTTTTAAATGTAGTAAAACAATGGTCAATTTTCGTGAGGGCGTGTTCGGAGAGTAATGTCAGATTTAGGGTTTGTGTCTTTGAGTGTTTGGATTTGTGTTAAGGTTTTGAGAAATCGAGGTGAGGAAGAAATGTGTTTAGCTATTCAGAAAAACGTAACAGCAGTATGTGTTTATGAGGTCATCACTTAACCTAACTTTCAACAGTTTTTTGCGTTTATTTCTATTTTAATATTCAAATGTCAGTGAGAAGCAAAAATAACAACTACTTATCGATCCGATCGACACTTGTGCACACAGCCCGTTGCACTTGAATGGAATGTGACCTTTTGTGTCCTCTGGATGGCAGAGCATCTGAAGACGAGTTTGGTTTAGAAGCGGATGTGTTGACGCTTAAATCAGAGGAAGAATATTCGTGTTGTGTTCAATGTGAGTGAATACAGCGATGAACTGTCTACTGCTCTCTTAAAATGTCTATTTCAGCCGAAAAACACGGTAAGTCTGCGTTTGAATGCAGATGTTTCATAGCTGCAGACATGTTTTTACTTTCATTTTCACACGTAAAGAAATCGAAAACGAAAGTACATTTTACTAGATGTCTGCTTTACTTCAGGAAAAACATCTTTGATCTTCAGTCGATTATCGTGTGCTTGAATCACATGGTCATTTAAATAACGTGAACATGTGTGTAGATGTGTTGTTGTCCACGTTTTGTATTGTGTTGAACAGATACAGATGAGAAGAATCCGACTGGAAGACACAGTCCTGATGTGGATCGACCGAACAGTAAGTGTCTCTCTCTCATGAGTTTTAAGACGTGAAACTTACTTGATTGACATGACAAATACTTACATACTGTCAAAATGTGTAAGTAAAAACCTGAAAATAAAACAGGGAAAAATAAAAATACAGATGATTTATACAAATACACTTTTGTTTAAGCTTTCCAATAGAAGAACATTTTCTGTTATTTGTTATAATATTGTTACATATATTAGTTTCTCAGAATTGTTCTGTTGTTTACAAATGAACAATACACAAAGCATCATCTATGTCAGTGGATTTGCACTTAACCCGGCTCATTGCCAGTGACAAATGGGTGAACGTCAACAAGCGACAAGAAAAACGCTGGCGAGAAGCGTGTGCGATTGCAATGACTTCATTCTTGTCTGTTGCTGTTCATGAAACTAACATCGCTTTATTTTCTGAATGTAAAATAAATGTCTTTATCTTGGGTCTGTAGTATTACAAGAAGTGGGTTGGTTCATTTTAGCTGCAACTTCAATAAAAAAGTAAAAAATCGTATAAATGAATTCTGCTCTAAACGATTATACGCATTAATGCCTCACACACATTTCATTTTACCTTAAGATCCACATGATCACAAAGATGAAATCTGCAGAGTTATTTGCGCTTGTGTCGAGTGATAATTGTTTCATGCACTTTCTTGTAAAATCCAACTCAAATCTTCCAAAAAAATCGATCTTAATATTTTTCTCACGCTGTCTCACCATCACACTATGAGGGCACGAGGATGAGACTGCATGGATTACAGCAAATACCATAAGTGCAGAACACAGTGTAAATAAATACCTTCAATACTGTGCATAATCATCACATGTCAAAGTCATAAAGCTCTCGCACAATCGCTTCTCTTTTTGTTCTCGTTATCAGTCCTAACTATGTTCAAAACAAAACCAGAATGATGAAATACTCGTCTTTTACAATTATATCTTCCAATTTTTTCTCAGGTAAAGATGAAGTGATTTTAATGAGGCGTTTAAAGAATTACATTTACATGTGCACTACATACAGTATAAAGGTGTAGAAAGTATGAGAGTACGTACTGTAGGTAGCGCTTATGGTATGGCTTGGGGTGGGAATCACAGGTTAACGCACGATACGATACTGCCACGATATTTCGCCCATGATACGGATGTATCATAACGCTTATGATTCTGCAGCAGACGATATATAGTCAGAAAACCCGCCCGCGGTGTATCACGATCTGTATACGGAGGAAAAGGCATAAAAAAATCTTATGATGTATTTTATTTATTATAAAATGGGTCACCACTGATTGTTGCTCAACATCAGTTACAAATGATAAGATAACAGAAAGAGTTTAAGAGCCACAGACCTGGATATTAAACCCTGTTATGTTACATTCACATGAATCATGAGAACCTCTCTATTTCAAATGCAAAACACGAGCAGCCAGAGTGTTTACATGAAGATATAAATCAGTTCTTATCTGTTACATAGAAGTTGTGATGCTAGGAACTGTGTCAAAAGGAACATTGGTGGTATTGTGCAGTAGGTAAAGTGCAGTAACCGTGTTGTCTTTGATTCTTGGTGATATCAAATGGTTCTGTAGATTTATTACTACAATATTTGACTAACTTTGCCATGCTTAAGATGTTTTAACATTACAGTAAATAATCCACATTCCATAAAAACAACCATGTGTTTCAGTGAGTGATCTGAGGATTGTTCTGCTGGGGAAGAGTTCTTCAGAAAACATCAGAGTGATGAAGTCTATTCTGGGAGTAGATCTGAGACGCAGTGAAGCTCCTTCAGAGGATTCACAGAATCACAGTGTGAGAGTCAGTGGACCAGTGGAGAACAGACACATCACAGTCATCAACAGTGTTAATCTGCTCCAGAGGAAACTCTCGTACTCTCAGATCACAGAAAGAATGAAGGAGTGTGTCAGTCTGTGTGATCCAGGACCTCACGTCATCATACTCATACTACAGCATCATGACTTCAGTCAAGACGATAGAAAACAAGTGAATAATGTGCTGAAAGAATTCAGTGAAGAGGCCTTGAAACACACAATAGTTCTGACTACTGATGAAGAAATATACAGAACCAAACAACCTTCTCTAGTAATGAATGAACAAGTCAAACAGTTAAGTCAGGAGTGTGGAGGAGGACATCTTCAGTTCGATGAAGGTCAAGCAGCATGGCTCTCTGAGATGTTCAGAAGAATAGACGAGATAGTCAAGACAGAACCTGATGAATATCTCATACGTGACATCTTTGAAGATGCAGAAGGATCATCTGTTGATCGAGAGCCAAAGGAAGAAGACTTTTATTTAGATGATGGAAGATCTGAAGAGAGCCATAAAACCAGAAGTGATGATGGAAACTTCTTGTAAGTATTTAAGAAAATGCTTCTGTAAATATGACTACAGTTTCATCCACATTTAACTGTTATGATTCAAGGAAGCAAAAAGTTATATTAATGACTGTGTAGGTGTTAGGTAATATGAAGTTAATATTTGTTGTTCTTATGGGGACAAATAGCATTATAAAAACAACCAAAAACCACAAATGCCTTTTATCGCCAAAAAATTATATACATTTTTTGAATTGTTTAGTGATCATAACCAGTGGACGGTACAATATCTCCTACAAATTAAACTTCATTTTAATATAACTGTCATGCAGCCATATGTTTGTTATAGTCTGTTATATGTTTTTCAGCATCAGTGAGAGCAGAATCAAAGCTGAATGTGGTGTTGTGTGGAGCAGATGCAACACTGAAGGTCTTCATGTCTGAACTTCTGAGAGGAAAAATAAATCAACCTTTAAATCAGAAAGTCTCCATCTCATCAGTGTGTGTGAAGAGAGAAGAGAAGATACATGGACGTCAGATCAATGTTGTGGATCTTCCAGCTCTGACTGGACTCTCACATGAAGAGATGATGTGTCAGACTCTCAACTGTGTGTCTCTCTGTGGTCCTGGAGCTCATGTGTTTCTCATCATTCTTCCTGTTGGTTCATTGACTGATGAAGATAAAGAAGAACTAGAGAAGATCCAGAAGATATTTAACTCCACTGATCACTTCATGATGATTTTCACCACTGATGTCCCTGTTGACAGACATGTGACAGATTTCATAAAATCATACTCTGAATATCAGAGATTGATCCGTCTCTGTGGAGGACGATACAGAGTCATGGGCTTACAAGAGAAATCCAAACAGATTCCAGATCTGCTGGAGTACATAGAGAACATGAAGACTGAACCATATTCACTTCAGATGTTTGTCAGAGCTCAAGAGATGAGAGTCAGGCGAGAAACTGAAGAGAAATATGAAGAGAAACTCAAGAGAATGGAGAATAAAATGTTGCAGCAGAAGATTCAGCCAGAGGTTATATTCTATAAACATTTATTACTGTTATCTCAAAGTAATGATATACATAGAAGAATTAAGAATACTGGAAAATGTTACAACAAATATTTTAATATAAAGCCAATTTAAAGTTTAACACCCACTTTATTTTCAGGTGCTGATGACTCGGAGGATCTGAAGGGTTTGACAGTTGTGCTGATCGGGAGGACAGGAAGTGGAAAGAGCGCAACAGGAAACACAATTCTGTGACGAGATGAGTTTAAATGTCTATTAAGCAGAGAATCAGTGACGAGTGTTTGTGAGAAAGGAGTTGGTGAAGTTGATGGTGGATCAGTATCTGTTGTTGATACTCCAGGACTGTTAGACACAACACTGACAAATGAAGAAGTGATTGAAGAAATAGTGAAATGTGTTTCACTGTCATCACCTGGACCTCATGTCTTCATCATTGTGATGAGTGTTGGACGATTCACTAAAGAGGAGTCAGACACTATAGATCTGATGAAGAAGATATTTGGTCCTAAAGCTGCACAGTTCAGTATCGTTCTGTTCACCAGAGGAGATGATCTTAAGGATGAATCTATAGAAGATTATGTGAAGAAAAATAAATCTGAAGAGCTGAAGAAACTGATCAGAGACTGTGGAAACAGATTCCTGATGTTTAATAACAGAGAAACACAAGACAGAAGTCAAGTGACTCGACTGATAAACATGATAGAAGAGATGAAAACAACAAATCACGGCCAATATTTCACTAACAGCATGTTTGAAGAGGCAGAGATGAGCATTAAAAAGAGAATGGAGGAGATACTGAAGGAGAAAGAGAGAGAAATTCAGACTCAGAATGAGGAATGTAAAGCTAGTTATGAAGCAGAAATGGAACGGCTCAAGATCAACCTGGAGGATGAGAGAAAAAGGATAGAAGAGGATCGAGAGAAAACTGAGAACATGTTCAGATTAAAAGAGGAAGATCTTAGAAAAGAGTTTGAAGAGCAAAAGAAAACAGAACAACAGAAACAAGAAAACAAGAAACAGAAACGATTAGAGGAAGAAAAACAACTAAGAGCTGAACATCTTCAGAAGATAGAAGAGATGAAGAGAGAGACTGAACATCAGACATCACTTTATGAAAAGAGAGAGAGAGAGAGAGAGAGAGAGAGAGAGGAAGAGAGAAGAGAAATACAGACAAGATCAAGAGAAGATGAAACAACATCATGAACAGATTATAACAGAATTACAAAAGAAACAAGAAGAAGAGATTAGAAAGAGAGAATCTGAAGAGCAAAAGAGACGCGAAGAAGAAGAGAGAGAGAGAGAAGAATGGAGGAGAAGAATAAAAGAAGCTGAAAAAGACAGATATGAAATTCAAGAGAAAATTAAACGACAAGAGAGAGAATGGGAGGAAGACAAGAAACGACAGATGAGAGAACGAGAAGATGATGAGAGAAAGAGAAGAGAGAGACATGAAGAACAACTGAGAGAAAAACAAGATGATCTGGAGAAAATGAGAAAGACATTTGAGAAAGAGAGAGAAGAAGAGAGACGACAGAGAGAAGAAGAGAGAGAGAAACTGAGACGAGAGAAAGAAGAGAAAGAGAGAGAATATCAAGAGAAGAAAAATGACATGATGAAACATTATGAGCAGCTGGAGAGAGAGAGAAAAGAGATGTGGGCGAGAAAACAACGAGAAGATGATGAGAGAAGAGAAGAAGAGAGAAAGAGATGGGAGAAAAGAATTGATGATATTAAAAGAGAACAAGAAGAGGAGATCAAGAGAAGAGAAACACAAGAGAGAAAGAGAAAAGAAAGAGAAGAGGAAGAGAGAAAGAAGGAAGGAAGAACATGAGCGGAGAATAAAAGAGATGAAGAAGAAACATGAAGATGAAGCCAGAACACAAGCAGAAGAGTTTAATGAGTTCAGAGAGAGAAAAGAGCAACATGTTGAAGAGCTGAAACAGAAGCTGGAAGAACTTCAGAAACAACACGAGTTACTGGAAAACCTCCATCAACACTTCAAAAACAAAAGGAGGAGAAGAAACAGAAGAGCTACGAAAACAAGTTGAAGAACTGAGACACAAGTCAAACTGTGTCATTCTGTGAAAGCTTGAAGACACAATAATGCCAATGAACATGAGCAATGCATGATTATATATAATATATAACAAACATTCAGATTAAGATGATGCCGTTTTGGAAAAGAAAAAAAGCCCCCCCACCAACCACTCACACAAAAATTAAACTTTGAAAAAGGATATATGAGCGCGCCAAATCACAGACTAATATTACCATTTAGAATTAGTATTTTACTTTACAAATTACAGACATGACGGGTTCACACGAGATTACGATCACAGACAACCTCTGCAATTATTACAAATGACTAGAGGTCGCCAGGTAACTAATCCCGTGCGAATAGGTCTTAGTTAGCCCGGGATTAGCATTGTTTCCGACTTCTGTCACACCGGACATTGATTAATTTCAGTGCTTTTAAGATTGTATCAAAGTTATATTTTTTTTCTGATTTGTATGTGTTTCTCTGCTCACTGCTGGATCACTCGTAGATGATCCGGGCAGAGAGGCGAGGTCACAATGAATTCACTCCTGTCTCTCTCCCCATTGTTTATGAATGCTAGAAACCCGCGCTACAGAAAATCTTGCGCAGCTTATCAGTGATTTCTGGGTAGGGTCGCACGACTAGAGTTTCACAGTCAGAACATTATATAGACACGATCACAGTTCTCATACATACAGTAGTTCAATATCTGATCAATTATTCTTTTCGTTGAAAAATGCTATCATGTGTTGTGGTGGTCAGTGTGATGAACAAGAACATGTCCATGGTGGTAACGGCCACCCCGGCCACCCCGGCCACCCCCTTGCTCCGCCACTGTCAACTGACCCTGATGTAAGGACTGAAACTCATGCCTAACGATTGTTATATCTAAAGACGGAGCTGCTCTACTTCTGTGATGAGACAAGAATATAGTCAGCCTGAAGATAATTAATGTTTATTCTTCTGTCAATACGTATCTGCTTTGAATCCTGTATATTGTGTTTGCAGTCATTGGTGATCTTATTTCTGTATCTATAATGTCTTATGTTGAGTTAAACATAGTGTGGTTTTATCAGAAATGGTGCTGTTTAAATCGAAAATTACTTCAGTAATGAAAAAGGAATTATTAGGCTAAAAGAAGAATATAAAACATTAATTTCATCCTTCATATTGTGGGATGATTTATTTAACTTATTTTAATTCGATTAGACAAGCGATGGATAAAAACACAGCTTGGATGTACAGTAGACTACTCATTACTGACGTGTAGTGAGGCCAAACGGACCCGAGAAAAAGATTTTAGGCTGTTGTTGTGGGAACGTTCCCTTAACATCCGTTTCTGGTTCCTAGAAAGTTTTGTGTTTGTTTTTCCTTATGAAAACAAAACGTTAGTTTCATGGTTTCTATAATGTTAGAGGAATCAGAAGCAGATACTAACGTTCTATTTCCTTAAAAACTTTCCTGGAGAACCAAATACAAACCAAATACAAAACCATCAAAAACAAAGTGTTAGAGGAGAATTCTGTGAATAAAAATGTAAAGCTGGGACATTATTAGATGTTTTTATAGATCTCGAGATCTTTAGCATATATACTGTATATATCTGTCAAAACCGAAACTATAGAAATGATAATAATAATTGATTAAAGCGGTGATCTTTTTGCAGTAATACACTCAGATATGGCATCTGTGCAGTGCATCAGCCCCACATTTTATTAGTCCTTCACACATCTTAGATTTATGGGTAATGTAGTTAAAAGGTATGAACGCATTACAGAGATGACTCTATTTTAATGTGCACAATAATAAAGGTAATGAACAACCTACTACTCATATAACACATACGCTCATAACACCAGTGACACTCGTCACTAAATGTGTCGGAGCCAAAACTGTTTTAGTAAATGCTCCACTTTTGTTGGGAACACATCATTTCAGGTCAATTCTTAAATCTTCAAGTTTTAAAGTAATGTCTCATTATACAGTGATGCTCTCACATTTGAGTCATATAAACAGCCGGTGGTGTGTAATTCAAAAGACTTTAATGAGTAACAAAACAGATTAACATACAAAAGTCTATCTTTTGTTTAATATATTCAGATTAATAAAGCATTCTTTACAACAGGCTCTAATCTGTAGCATAATAAACGTTTTGATGCTGCGAAACAGTTTCCTTATATAGTGAAATTGGTCCATTTAATATCAAACAGCATGAATTTAACATTAAACCTTTAACATCATTGCAAATGTTATAAGTTCTGAATGAACAATAAAAGTGAGTGAAAGTCTTTATGTAGCTATAGCCTAGTAAAACTAATCATGAAGATTTAACAGAAACATCGCAACGCAAAAAATCTTCTGTTTATTCATCACTGTGAATTAAACACAATTACAACAATTAACTTATTTGTCTGGAAATGTGAGTAATATTGATCCAAAGAACTTCAGCTGAAAGACAGTTTCATTTCCACTGGATTCACTTCATTCACTGCAAGGAGCTGTAAATGAGACGCGCTTAATACAAGTTCATGCTTTTTAGACTAATTTCCATTTGGAAATGTACGTCAGACTCACGTTCTTCTTCCACTTCAATCACCTCCTGTTGAGGGGGTTGAGACCACCGCACTGTCACGTCTTTAAATCCTCTGCTAGCCAGAATAGATCCCAACTGTTAACAATAATAATGATGATAATATAATAATGTTGTAGTGGAGTAGGCGGGGCGAGACGGTTGGAGACCGGTGAGTGAGTGTTAAAGAGCGCCAGCTGTCCGCGCACCGGTCTCGTATCACGTAGGAGATCGGGAGCATAAGAGAACGAGCGACCGGACCGTCGAGGAGAGAGGACCGGCCCAGACATGTTTATGTTTGTATTTATGTTTATTCGCCGGCCGTCGACCGTGAGCGGCAACTGTAGAATCTTACCCTGTTTTAACAATAAATGCGGCACTTTCAGACAACTGTCTCCTACCCTGTTCTTCAGATGTATTTGATTAGTAATTATTTGAAATAAGTTTGTTTGTTTCTGTCCTCACCTGTTGAAGGATGTTTTCTCTTATTGTGGAGTCAGTCAAATCCTCTTCGGAGCTGAACCGCATCTTTACAGCTGTTCTCTGTTCACAGATGTCTAAACAAAAATGATAAGCACTTCTCCCTGACTCTTATTAACAGAAATATATGATGTGAAGACTTTATTATAAAGGGTACGGACGTGTCGTCACTTGAGCACGCAGCGCGTCCCCGTGGGTAATAAAACACCAGGAATTTAACCATATCAAAATCTCCCTGTACGATTATACCTCATTGAGAAGAAACGTGCCATAAACCTCCTCTTTTCTTCATCCTCTCATCATAACTGTTGCTCAGAGGTGTGAGTTATAGTGTGAGATGTCTAAAATCCCTTTGATCAATAAAATCATTGCACAGATGGAACTTGACAAAGGTCATCTCTTGTATTTTCTGACATTCTCTATGTTAGGCGAGGAAGACCTGTCGTTTCATACAGTCATGTGACCACTGTAATATTGAGACGATTCTGCTGTTGCGATAACACGATCTGGATAATATTGTTACATCCCTACAGCTCACAATATCAGGAAACACAATTCCCTTTGCTGTACTTTGGTGGCAGGTTTGCCAGTAACTTACTGCAGATTTAATGTACAATTTTGTTTTAAGCATAAACGTACATAGTTTATATATTTTTCTTTCATAAAACAGACTAAATATCTTGGGTCACTTTTGTTGTTATGAAAATGTCCCGTAATTTCAGAAGTTTTTAATATTTTTACAATCTCTATTTTTGAATCTCTGCTCCGTTTAGTCGTTCTGAACAGCAGTCGATTCTGTTTGTGATGACGAAGTGTCATGGATTGTCTTGGGAGACAAGGCAGGAGAACCCAATTGCAGGCAGACAAGGCGAGGGTGTGGGACAAACAGATATTTATTAATACAACAGACACTACAAAAAGGCAAAACAAAACGATGGGGAAGACTGGGAAAACTATTAAGTAAAACAAGGACACGGACTAACTAAACTAAGAAAACAAACACTTAATACACACACTAAACTACACTTACTGGAGACGGGGGTAACAGGAGCCTGGAGGACACGGCAAGGTACAAGAATAAACAGCATGCAATGACTTCCACAACATTCACAAAGACTTTCACACGGAAACATTCATAGGGACTTATCGCAAGATTCACATACAATGAACGAGAACAGGACAATGAACACGAGGATGATTTAAAGGGGCAGGTGTGGGAATGAAACACTGATGGGAAGGCAACAAGGAACCGAGATGGCGGGAAACACTGACGAGACACGAGAAGGAGCATGGCATGCCAAAATATAAACAAAGCCATGTCTTTCTCACACAAAACCCAAAGGCTATGCCATGATTCCACCGCAAGATCAAGAATACACATGACATGATGGTGGAATAATGACAATAAGATGTTAGTACACAGCAAATGTTTTCCAGATCTTCAGATCTTTAGGAGACCTTTGACAGACGCACCTGTGATGTCTGAAAAACGAATACATGAATAAATCGCTTAGCGTGTCTTAACGTACATAAACATCGTGTCGTGTCGTGTCTTGCCCGTGCTTTACCTTATCTGTGGATACCTTACCTTGCCTGTTGTTTTGTGACGTTGTGTCTGTTTTGATTTAGTTTTTTGCCCCCTCGTGGGAAATCTTTGTTTCTTGTCGTTATATATATTATTTAGTCTTGTCTTTGTCACCCCCCATCGTGGGCTTTCATTTTGATCCTGTTTTGTGTATAATAATGAAGTGAAGTGAAAGTGACCTATTTGTCAAGTATGGTGACCCATACCTGAAATCTGACCTCTGCTTTTAACCCATCCAGTGAGTAGTGAACACACACAGCATGTGATGAACACACGTACACCGGAGCAGTGGGCAGCTATCTCTGCAGCGCCCGGGAGCAAGTAGGGGTACAGTGTCTTGCTCAAGAGCTCCTCAATCATTACCCGCCGGGCCTGAGGATCCAACCGGCAACCTTCTGGTCACGAGTCCGACTCTCTAACCATTAGGCCACGACTGCCCTTAATAATAAACCGTTTGTTAATACTTCATCACCGTCATCTTGTTAAGTGACCTCTACTGGTGACATGAAGCACCTATTGAGTGACTGGACTTTAATCTCTGAAGCGCTCTCTAAACTAAACGCATGCTGAGGAGGTAAGAAAACCTGCTGAGATGTCCATGTTTTTTCATGTTGAAACGACCGATTCAAACCTTCATGACATTGTAATATCTAAAGCATCAGAGTGGGTTACTGTTGTGAGCGTTTAAACATATGACATGACATGACACATTAGCTCGATGTGCTGTACAAGAGTCACGTACCTGCTATGAACCCATAGACTTCAATCTCTCTGACGGTCAGAATCTTGCCATCTCCAGGAATATGAATGTGCACATAACGTCCCTTCATACCACCACAATAGAAGGTCTCAGTGGCACCGGATGGAATCGTAGAAATCACAGCACATCTACAGAAGATAAGAGACAGTTGACGTTGATATTTGTTTCTATTTCTTCTGAATCAATGATCAAAAGTCACAGAAAAGCCTCACATGGGGTTGCTGTAAAAGTCTTGAGAAACGTTTCCCACACGAATCACAGCCCCATTTATCCGAGTATAATAAGAGGGACTGTGTTTGTTAGTGATGAGCACTCTGTTGACCTTGTACACGTTTAACAGGTCGACTCTCCACCACGGGTCTGTCTCTCCGTTTGTATGGGTATAGGTATCAGGCAGACCATCAACAGCATGTGATGAGACAAACCCATCAAAATCTGATGACTGACTGCTTACACCCAATCGTGCGGAGTTCTCTGACAATGTTTCAGGAATAAAACACAAGTCATCTAATACAGAAAGTCTTCAAAATGCTGTTTATTACTGTGTTCAATGGCCCTCATTTATCAATTATAACAGTTTGGAAAGACATCACTGCTGCGGTCAACAGCGTCGGCGTAGTGAACTGAACTTCTTCAGGTTTTTATTTGATTTATTGGATATGTATGTTTTGTAATCATCACTGCAAATGGTTATTATTTCACTATTATTTTACACTGATAATATCGTTGTTTTAAATAACTTTGTTTGTGTAGTGTATTTAAACAAAATTATAATCTGACTTCATTGAATAACTGTGTTTGAGTTAGCCAACATGAATGTGTTTATGTTTAAACGAATGTAGATGTAAAAGTAGCCTGCTGGTCATTTTTGAGGTGCAAATTATAGAACTATATTTATGTAATTTTTTTTACAATTTTCTTCATTTAGGTAAATAAAAAATGGTCTGTGGCGGAGGACAGATGAATTTTCAAAACAGCATAAATGTTTAAAATCTAATGCTGCTAATCTTGCATTTCAGGCTTCTTAAATCAAGGACATAGTTTCATAGATGCTTCATTTATTTATTTTCTCTTACAGATCTGTCAGGGGAAAGAACCAGCGGTCTTCAGCCCCCACAAACAAAGCCAGGCAACCTCGAGCTGTGACCCAGTGCGCGTCTTTCACACACACAAGCACAAATAAACATGGCACAAATGAAAAAAAACATTACAGCTTGCGTGTTTACTATTTGTCAAACTGTCGCAGTCCCCAGCTGGAGTGACCTCTCAAATCCACTAGAGGGCACTGCCCAAATCACTCTGACATTACCCATAAACCATTGCCCGGACTCATTATCTATCATTTCTTTCACCTGTGTCCTGTTAACTCTTCTTTGTCTGCTTGTATAAACCCGGTTTTCTATGTCTGGATTTCTGGCTTTCACCTTGATGTCTTTGGATCGCTCTGTTTGCCGTTGTCTTGTGGATTTGTTTGCTGTGTTTGGACTGAGAACATGTGTTTGGATTTCTGCCTGTTTTTGGGTTTTGTCTTTGGAGACCGTTCTTTAATAAACTGCATTTGGCACCTCATCCGTGTGTCTTCACGCAGTTCATCACACAAACAAAGCTATCCCCTCGCAAATAGATCAACTTACCCATTGCGTCTTATATTGATTATTGCAGTTTTTAATGTTTAACTTTTAATTTTGTATTTAAAGTGTCGTAAATAATTTTTGAAGTAGCCTAAAATCTCATCAGTTTTTTTTAAACCAAAGCACCCATTAGCCTTGTAATTTCAAACAA
This sequence comes from Triplophysa siluroides, assembly GCA_006030095.1. Lineage (NCBI taxonomy): Eukaryota > Metazoa > Chordata > Actinopteri > Cypriniformes > Nemacheilidae > Triplophysa > Triplophysa siluroides. Next base: position 7,678 of record VCII01000938.1, on the reverse strand, counting down.
TTAAATGCATATATGATTAGGCTAGAAAATAAAATATTTATTGATGTAATGAAAATAAGAAATCGCTTTGGAATCTATTTTTACATTTCTTTTACCAAACAAAAGAACTGTAATCTTTCTATTTGTCATAATTTTCTTCAGTTATCAAAAGGGTAAAGTGTACATGGACCTTCACCTGATCACACAACTTGCGTACACGAGCTGAGATTATGTCTTGGCGTGAGATTTGATCATCGTAGCAAACGCCCACGACATATTGATAAATGCCAAGTTTTGTGTGGAAGCAAGCGCACAGTTTTCTGCCGCATGATTGTTTGATAAATGAGGGCCAATGTGTTTGTTTCCTTTTGCCTTCTCCTGAACTGATGAAAGTCCTGTGTTAAAAAACAACATTCATATTCTGCATAATTTTATATCGATATTTCACAATATTTAACTAAATAATACAAAAGTTGAACACAGAGTTAACAAACAACGTAACACCCATTGTAGAAAAGTGACAAAATAACAACAATATGATATAAATTGTGTGTTAATAAACAAAGAGAGATGTTGTAAAATATGACTTTTAAAGACAATACATGAAACACTGATGTTGTACTTTACCCAGTAAAACCAGAAGACACCTGTAAAGCTTCTCCATGTCTGATTAAATCTGTCTGTCTGTCTGTCCGTCTGTCTGTCTGTCCGTCTTCAACAATAAACACTGTGACTAATATCAGTATGAAGACCCGCCCTGTCTCTCCTCACTCTCTATCTATGTCACGCTCAGGGATGGGCAGTATTTATGATACATGTATTTGAAATACGTATTTTAAACACAAAATGTTTTTGGGTAATTTGTATTTGACAGTTGATGAAAATACCTTCATATTTTGTATGCAGATAGGAGTTTTACTTACTCAAAGCTGTTCTGAGGGCAGAAAGAAAAATCATTGGTTCGCGGAGACAACCAATGAAATCATAGAGGAGGCGGGACCCAATATTTTGCGAGGACATTCAAAAAAGCATCCGAGACGGAAGACATTTGCAAAGGTAAGTACTGTATTTTTTTGTTAATTGATTACAAAGATTATCAGTAGTAACATAACAGGTTATATGATAGAGATCACGTTTGAACTAGAAAAGCCTTATTAACTAGCCAGTTGAGTTTATTGTCTAAACTTTAGTTTCTTTGTTTTGCACAAGACTGACACTTCCGCTATTGCGCGCCATTATTATTTCATCGAGTGCATTTATTAAACGATTGTTTTATACGTCCGCCGCGATAATGTTGATAATAGTAGTCATAGCCATAGTTTAACACTACGAGCTCTGAAATCAAGCGAACCTGCGGTTTCCGTCATCCGCAGAGAGTCTTTGTCTTTGCAAGTCTTTGCAAATCAGACAGTTATCAGGACAGGTATTGCTGTATGGTCTACATTTCTATGTTGATATGTGACTATAAGAGCGTCCCTTAGGTCTATAGGTCAGTTTTACAGTCTGTGCTGCTCTCAGGGCAGGAGAAGTCTATAGGTCAGTTTTACAGTACAGTCTGCAAACTGTTGTAATTCCTACACCGTTCACATGATTTGGATGTAAATACACATCTTGTTAGTTTCATTTGAAATCCATTGTGGTGGTGTATAGAGCCAAACATGTTAGAATTGTGTTGATGTCTCAATATTTATGGACCTGACTGTATGTCCAAATTTGCTGTATTTCAGGAAAAAGAAAAAAAGACACTGTACTTCTTAAATGCTTTAATATTGAGGTGTCAAATTTGACAAGCACTTTTTAATACTTTATTGGTTAGACATTTGCCAAACCCCGTGACAGACATAAAGGGTGATTAATAATAATGATTTATGACAAAAATTAAATATCACAAAATATGGAGATAGGAGGTTTCAGAAGGGAAGCAGCGATATGCTTGGTTGAAATAATCAATTCTAGTATGTTTGCATTTGTTGGATCAGTTTGAATTGACGTTAAAAATGATTCAAATAACATATTCAAATATTAGGCTAAAATTGCGCAGTCCATAATTATTCATACAAACCCAGAAGCTCTTGTGATGTCTTAACAGCCGCAAGAAATAACGTGTTTAATTTTATAGATGTGTAACCCTTGTTTTGTGTGTCCTTTCACTTCCTCAAGAGCTCTCACATGTGTCCGGCGGTGCGGCAGGTCTTGTGAGTGGTGTCAACAATGCTTCTGAAATCACACTGACCATCAATAACTCCAGTCTGACACAAGCTTTAACACAAAACAGCGTCGCTACGTCCACATCCACCACACAAGAGATCACTCTCACCATAGCAGGTACACACACAATATGTCACACACTCTTAACACCATGTCTACACACACCGCTTGTTCTAATGGGATTACGTCCGGTGTGGACGACATGTGTAATTATAATGTGTTCTAATGCCTTCTTGTCTCTGGTCGCGCCGCATCCGGTCTAGACACGGTGTTACAGTAGCACATCATAGGTTAAGGCCCGGCCACACCAAGGACCATAAAGTTGTAAAAATCATTGTGTATTTCAGCAGAGCAGAGTTTACACCCCGAGGAACAATGTGGTCGAGATTACTTCCATTTTTATTGATTATGCCGATGAATGATTAAACATTCACAGCAGCGTTTAAAATGTGAAACTGCAGTGAGATTTGAGAATAAACATCGTCTGTTAAAGCGATACTTCACCCAAAAATGAACACCTTCCAGTTGTTCCAAATGTGTATAAATGTCTTTGTTGTGATGAACACAGAGAAAGATATTTGGAAGAATGCCCCAAGACAGTTTTCTCCCCCACGTGATTCCCATAGGAGGAAAAACTACAATGGTAGTCAAAAGTGCCCCAGAACCGCTTGCTGTCCTCTATTCTTCAAAATATCTTCTTATGTTTTCAACAGAACAAACAAAATGATAAAGTGATTTTTCCTACTATATGAGTCAATGGGGGACAAAATCGGTCTGGTTTGAGCATTCTTCCAAATATCTTTCTCTGTGTTCATCATTATACACATTTGGAACAACTCGAAGGTGAATAAATGATGAAAGAATTTTTATTGGGTGAAGTATCCCTTTAATTATTAGTTAATGTTCTTGATCAGATGGACCTGACAGATTGAAAGGTCTTCACTGGAAGTGGTAAAAATGTGCTATATTGGAATAACCTTTATCTGTTTCCTGTGTAACACGTACCATGGTCAGCTTAAAAAACCACAGTAGTTCCTTCTCATATGGTTTCTTTAATAAAACTGTGGTCATTTGGTTTTAGGCATTTTTATACACCATTCAAGGCAGTGTTTCTCAATTTCAGTCTCTGCACTTTGAGCCAGCATGTTTAGACTGTGCCTTAGTTGAATTTACATATTTATGTTGCTTTCATAAAAATGTCTTTATACTATCGGTTTCCCAGACGAGCGTCAACAAACACACAACGTTCCTTTAGGATTTTGTTTTGAAGTATTTGAGGATCAGGGGTGCACTCCAGAAAGCTGGTTATGTGACATACCCGGGTAAGTTTAAGGGTTAGTTAGCTGAAAACCCCAACTTGCGGTCTAAAAACGGAGATCATTTTCAGGGTATGTAAGTAACCATAGCAACTCTCTCTCTGAAGATAACCTGCTCTGGAGAAGATCATGTTCAGGGTTAGTTCATTTGAAGGAAAGTTACATGTGCATGTGTTTGTTTTTGATGAGCGTCAAGTGGGCCTGAAAGCACAGATTACGTATAATATATAATCATTTTACAGCAATATTACAATCACATTTCCAATCTCACCCATCTCAATTCAGCATTCACAACTATTTTTTCATTAACTTTATTATCCAACCTTTTCAAATGAAATAATGCAAGCTGTTATTGTTTAACTGTATTTATATTAAATACTGTATAAACTTTGAAATTGGTTATTAAACATCTCAAATATCACTGGGCACAATTTCCAACAGTTAATGGATGTTAAGAGTGAAGTATTTTAACTCCACTGTATATCATTACTCTTGTCCACTTATTATGCAATATTGATCCATTGGGTCAAAGATGTTTTGTGTCCTAATGGTTAGAGAGCCAGATTTAAAACGCAAAGGTTGCAAGTTCGATTCCCAGGCTGGCAGGTTTTCAAGGCTTTACTAGGTGACCCCCGATGGGGTTACATATGGCATACATTTACATTTATTCATTTGGCAGACGCTTTTATCCAAAGCGACTTACAAGTAGTGGGCAGCTATCACTGCAGAGCAAACAGGGGTAAGGTGCCTTGCTCAAGGGCACTTCAGTCATCTCCTGGTGGCACTGAGAATTGAACCAGCGACCTTCTGATTACGAGTCAAACTCTCTAACCAGTTCACATATTTAAATTATTATTATAATTTTATATCCATTTATATAAAAAATACATACAAAATTAGACTTAAGATTTTCATTCTGACTGTCTTTCTGATCCTCAGCCTCCTCCTACAGTTCAGTATCTAAAGGCCTTTCTTCAAATGACAATGAGCCTTTCAGGATCGGCCGTTTCCACCTCTTTTCACATTTGCAAAGCCAAAGCTTTTTAGAAACAAAGTCAAAAGAAACTAAATGTATGTGTATTTGAAAGGGATATATAAAGACTACATGATTATTAAGTTTGACTGGACCTACTAACATTTTAAACATCTACCTCTGACCCAGCAGACCTTCATCGTCTGCTGTGAATTCATTATCATTCATAGTGTCGTCTACTGAAAAGCATTACACAAGTTTTTCCAAATGATGACCAATGTAGTATTTTCTAGAATTAAAAGAGCCTCCATTAATATGACGACATCAGCGACTGATGCAAATAAAGCTGACACAAGATAGAGTCAGTCTTCAGAAAACCAAATAAACGAAGATTTATTAATGGACATACAGAGAAGGAACAAAAAAGAGGTTTTATTCTGCCATCAAAATGAGCAATGTGATTAAATACATATACATAAAACAATTTTGGTAAAATACCAGTTACAAACATCTCAACAAATCTACACTTTGTACCAAAGATAGCCATGATGAGTATATATTTGAAATATTATAGTATAAAATACTGCATGTATTTAAAGTATTTATATACTTAATTAAATAATGAATTTATAGCGTTAACAGTTTTATAAAAACATAACTTAATTTTATTTCATGACTTTTATTCCGCACTTTATACACTGATGCAGATTTAATTCTTCTGTGAAAAACCTCTGATTTATAACGTTGTTTTACAGTCAAACACTTGAAGCTTATCGGCCGTTTCCATGGTGACTCGTGAACTCTGAGATCCATTGACAATGTCTTCATGTTGTTATCGTGGGCGCGTAACTCTGGAGGTTGACTGAACGAACTCTTCTCCGGTGTTTTGGAGCCGTCATACCCCGAGTAAGCGAGGTTTGTGTTGATCACGCGAGAGTTCCGGGTTCAGCTGACGGTAAATGAACCTTTCTGGAAACACCCCACGACTGCACGACAGCAACGAACAGTAGGAGGCGTTATACACAAAGGCTGTAATGCGCCAAACAACGAGGAAGAAGAATCCGGAGGAGTTAATTTCCACCAGAAGATGGCAGTAGTGCAGCTCTATGATTCAGGATCCATTAGAAACCAAAAGAAAGAAGCTCGCGCGCTCAACACACTTACGTCAACAATACACTCAATGCGATATTTAATGTATCAATGTTACGCCGCTAGTTTTGAACGTAATGTTTACAAAAGGTTTCCTAGGCGACCTGAATTCAGCGTGTGTTTGCGTCATTAACGCTTACGTCATAAAGAGAGTCGACGCTGTAAACAGATCTTATCAAGACGCCGAGTTGAAGGATCTTCTCAGTGCTGTTTATAGCGAAAGCAACGACGGATCTCACAGAACTTGCTATCAAGTGTTTGCAGACGGTCAGCTAGCGACGATACGAAACTCGACAAGTCCACACAGACAGACAGACGATCGTGAAAAAGACCGAGTTAAAGAGCTTCACATGGCGTCTTCATCTCTTACAGCAAACGACATGGAGAGAAATCGAGGTGAGTGACGAATACATCCCAAAATAAACCATCTTCTTCAAAATATAGATTCAGATAATATGACAAAACGCTTGTTTACTGACTCGAGAACAGCACAACATCAGACTTGTTTTGTTTAGCGAGTGTTCATCTCAAGATTGATCATGTTTGAATGCGTTTTAAATGAAAAACATTTCTGTTTGTGTTCAGGTTTAGTTCATTTCATCTCTAAGTGTGTTTTAAAGGATTAAGTGTCGATGTACAGTACTGCAGTTTCAAGTCATAATGACAAAAGAAATGAAGAATATCACATAATTGTCTTTTAATTTCTTTTTAATAAGTATAACTTTTTCATAGTTAAATCTTGTCGAGTCGTTTCATAGAGAATTATGATCGTTTTAGTGTGTAAGTGTAATTTACCACCTAATAACAGCTTTATTGTGTATGTTTGTCTTTGTTTGATCTAATAGATCAACAAACAGAGAAGAAGAAGAAGAAGAAGGGTGTGCGCGCGCCTGCTTTAAGAAAGGATGGCGGGCTGTGAAGGGCTGCTGCTCTTGCACCCGAAGCAATGACCTGGATCCATCTGAAGAGCCGTACTACCAGTCTTGAACCCGGTGGTCTTGGCAGACACAGCTGATCGCCCTGGTTGTGACTGGGAGCAAACGCCTCTTGAAGATCCGGTCGATCCTTCTGGACTCAAGCAAACCGCTCCAGAAGAACCAACTGACGACAGAGCAGGTCTGTCTAACCGTGAGAAATTAGCTCCAAATAATTAAAAAGCATTTTTTTCCAAATCCGTCACCAAAGCTCTACTACGCCCTGTGGTGTTTGTCGGACAAAATGTCGGTCAGTCACAGGGGCACGTAATATTGGCGTTATGATTTGTCGGATCACCTGTCAATCAAACTGCTTTCGAAGGGTTAATTGCACCTTATTTATTTCAGCTGAAGTCTGAAGCACACTTTGAAAGCACACTTGTAACAATAACCTATTAGTGTAATATATGTTTCATTAAGAGATTTCACAATATCACTGTACAACATGTCTGTCAAAGTGGGCAGCGTAACTGTTTCTGTTCAGTTCAAATGTGTTGCCTGTACATTCTCAACACCACAGTAAACTAAACCCTACTGCAATGGCACGAATGTCCAGCTGTTTGAGATATTTGATATGCAACAGATCTAATATTTGACATTTGGGAGGTGAAACTTATGCAAAACATAACTGACAACTTCATTAAATAATCCTTCGGTGGCTCTGGGAGTCAGTTTCATTACTTTGATTCTTAGTGATGCATTTCTGCTATCTGGTGGTAATTTCCTTGATTTTTCTTTACTCTTTCTCTGTTTTTATCTTTTAAAACATCAAACAGAAGGGAAGAAGAAGAAGAAGGGTGTCCGTGCCCGCTTTAAGAAAGGATGGAAGGCTATGAAGCACTCCTGCGCCCGAAACACAAAGTGGTGCTTTTACCTACACAGTCTGACCTGGATCCATCAGATCCTCAGCCAGCTCCTGGAGATCCTCAGCCAGCTCCTCCTCCTGTAGATCCTCAGCCAGCTCCGTGTAGATCCTCAGCCAGCTCCTAGATCCTCAGCTCCTCAGATCCTCAGCCAGCTCCTGAAGATCCTCAGCCAGCTCCTGTAGATCCTCAGCCAGCTCGTGAAGATCCTCAGCC
>VCII01000937.1:0-45156 GCA_006030095.1 Triplophysa siluroides | reverse complement strand
GTATTTCTATCAAGAGCATAAGCTTTATATTGTATTTCATTTGAAATAGATTAAAAAAACAGTTTGTCAGATTGACCTTGTCCCATGATGGAAAAATACAATTTGAATGACCCTTCACTGCAGACTGCCATTCGGAATAAGGTTTGTATATGTCTTCTGTGTTCGGTTAATTCAAGTATGTCAAGTATGTATTTGGTGATACAATAGAGTCCTAAGTCTATTATCAGGGCTAAATTATTGAAATGTGTATAAGGTTCATGTTTTTGGATTATCTCTTAAAACCATGATGAACCCATCAGTTGAACCAGCCTATACAAATGCTATGATTTCTTTGTGTCTTTGTTGTTTTTTCAGATAAGTGAAAAGCTGAGGAGTGTCGGACTGGAGCACAATAAGCTGGAGAAAGGATGAAGGTGGAGAGGTGTTTCACCTGGAGAGTAATCGCACAGGGAATTCAAATAAGCAATGTGATAGCAACTAATGTTCAATGCATCTCTATAAAGTGAACTTTAAAACAGACTCGTAGAGTGTAAAGAGAATTACATGATGTGATTAGGTAGATGTGTACAATATTTAACATAGTACAATATGAAATAGCTGCTTGTTTATAAACATGTGTTACCCTAACAGTCCTGTCAGAGCCAGACTCTAGGAGTTTCACACTACCTATCCATGTCACTGCATACACAACTAATTTTGATGGGACTAAAACCATTCAAAATCTTTTTAAACCCTTTAAATTACATTTAATGAACAAGCAATAGTCATACAGTAGGTCCGGTTTCACAGACAATGCTTAGCTTAAGCCAGGACTATGTGTCATGGTTCTGCCACTCTCGTTCAGGCTTTTCCAGTCTTGGGGCAGGATTATGATAGTATCACATGTCTAGTGTGAGAAAGACATGGCTTTTTTTTATTGACATGCCATGTGCTTTCTCGTGTCTCGTCAGTGTCCCCGATCTCTTGTTTCCTAGTTAGTGTTGATTAATTAGTTAATCCCTTGCAGCTGTTCCCTGTTAATTTTGACCCTTTAAATTGGAGTCATGTTTATCTGTCCGGTGCTCGTTTGTTTTGTTTCCAGCGTTCGTGGTCCAGCGCTCTTTTTCCAGAGTTGGATTTATATTGTATGAAGTTGCGTCTTGTTTCCTGTTCGTGAGTTTTCCCAGTTTTTAGTATAGTGTCAGTTAGTCTACGTCCCTGTTTGCCTGTTCTTATTTATCCCTTGTATTATTGTTTTACCCCCTCGTGAGTCTTTGTTTTGTGTTTTAAGTTAATAAAATTGGATAACCCCGTCACCATGGTATACAAAATGGACGATTTGTATTGGCTTTGCATCTACATGCATGAAGGTTGGTGTAACAACAGCACTATTTTGGACAGACACTGTTCTCCTGACCTGGAGTTCATGTCGGTGAGATGCATACCGTTTTTTCTGCCTAGAGAGCTAGCTGCTGTTGTCATCACTGCAGTCTACATACCACCAGACGCTAATGTAAACACAGCTCTCACTCTGCTGCTAAATGCCATCAATATTCACCAGCGCGCCCACCCAACTGGCGTCCACATTATTGCAGGATACTTTAATAAGGCAAATCTCAATACTGTATTACCAAAATTCTACCATATGTTAAATGCCCAACAAGAGGGGAAAACACTCTGGATCATGTGTATTCCAACATCAAGCATGCGTACAGAGCCATACTCCTCCCCCACCTGGGCTGGTCAGATCATCTCTCCCTGCTCCTCACCCCAGCATACACACCCCTCAGTCGACAAACAATGCCCACTAAAAGGACCATCACCACCTGGCCCGAGGACGCCCTCCCCGACTGCAGGATTGCTTGAACATACACAGTGGGAAGCCTTCTACCATGAAGACCCGGCAACATTCACAGACCTAGTACTGTCTTACATCAAGTACTGTATTGGGAATGTCACTGTGGAAAAGTGCATCCGGGTGTTCCCAAATCAGAAACCCTGGATGACGAGCCAGGTCCGCATCCTCCTCCGGGCCCGTGACTCAGCCTACAGGTCAGGTGACAGAGCATTGTACAGCGTCACTCGCGCCGACCTGAGGAGAGGCATCAGGACTGCCAAAACAGAATACAAGAGTATAGAGGAACATCACAACAACCCAAGGCAGGTGTGGCAGGGCATACAGACCATCACCAACTACAGAGGCCGTGCTGTGACACCCGGGGACTTAGACGCGGGGTTGGCAGAGAGGAGCTGAAGAGCTTCTTTGCCCGCTTTGAGTCTCAAACACAGCACTCAGCAACATCACTCCAACGACCACCACAACCCTCACCAGCCTCCAGCACCACCCCCCGCCCCCCACTCATTCTTGAGCCACAGGACGTGAGGCGGGTGCTCTGTGCAGTGAACCCTAGGAAGACAACAGGTCCAGATGGAGTACCTGGGAAGGTGCTCAAGGCATGTGCCAAGCAGCTATCAAAGGTCTTCACTGACATTTTCAACTTATCTCTGGAACGAGCCGTCATCCCACCCTGCTTGAAATCAGCCATAATCATCAAGATCCCTAAAATGTCACCCAGAACATCCTCAATGACTTCCGCCCCATAGCACTCAGCCCAGTCATCACCAAGCGCTTTGATAACCTGGTTCTGAGACACATCAAAGCCTGTCTCACCCCACCCTGGACCCGCACCAGTTTCCATACCAGTCTAACGATTGACCAAAGACGCCATAGCCATCGCTCTCAACTTAGCGCCGAGTCACCTGGAGCAACAGGGGAGCTACGTCATATTGACTTCAGCTCAGCCTTTATCTCAATAATACCGAACATTCTAAACCCCAAGCTAGCCAACCTGGGGCTCCCACCAGCCACCTGTTCCTGGATAAAAGACTTCTTGGTCAACCGACCCCAGCAGGTGAAACTGGGTCCTCAACTCTCCTCCTCCCGCACTGGCTCTCCCCAGGGCGGTATGCTGAGCCCACTACTCTACTCCCTCTACACATCCGACTGCAGTCCCGCCCACCCAGAGAACATCATTGTCAAATTTGCTGATGACACAACGATGGTGAGGCTGATTATAGGTGTAAAAGAGGCGGATTATAGAGACGATGTCCTGAAACTTGCTGAGTGGTGTGCATCAAACAACCTGGCACTAAACATCACCTAGACCAAAGAACTCATCCTGAACTTCAGTCGTAACAGAGCCGCCCCTGCCACCCTGTACATCAACGGTGAATGTGTAGAGCGAGTGGAATCCTTAAAATTCCTCGGCATCCACATCTCTGCAGACCTCTCCTGGTCGGTCAACACCACAAGCGCTGGTCAAGAAGGCCCAGCAGCGGCTACACTTCCTGAGGGTGCTCAGGAAGGAGCAACTAAACACTGAGCTGGTGGTGACCTTCTACCATTCCACCATAAAAACATTGATTATTCACCACAAAATAACATGAGCAATTGTATTTGGCATTAGCTAACAAGAAACAACATTATTAAATGCTGAAAACTATATAGCTCATTGTTGCTTCCATGTTAATGCAGGGGTTCCCAAATTTTAGATCCAAGAAGTATAATCTCTCAAGATCCTCCAGAAATACAGGGAAAACACACACATTTGTTCCTTTTTAGTAGTTTTCTTATTATGAATCAATAAGTTAACTGTAACTTTGAAATACGTAATGGTAGGGCTGTGATTGTGTCAAATTGTACTTGAAATTGTAATGTTGATTATTAATGTTGAACGGATTTCGCATTTAAGTACAGTATGTTTGAAACTTCCTACACACAGCACTTGTGGCTTCCACTGTCAAAACAAGCATTATAAACAATTAAACCAATAAACCCGTGTCATTGTTAGTCAAAACATTCACTAATGCTAACAAACACATGATTTTAAATACAAACCCGATTACAAAAAAGTTGGGACACTCTACAAATTGTGAGTAAAAAAGGAATGGAATAATTTACAAATCTCATATACTTATATTTTATTTACAATAGAATATAGATAACATGTCAAATGTTGAAAGTGAGACATTTTGAAATATCATGCCAAATATTGGCTCATTTTGGATTTCATGAGAGCTGCAAAAAAGTTGGGACAGGTAGCAATAAGAGGCTGAAAAGGTTAAATGTACATATTAGGAACAGCTGGAGGACCAATTTGCAACTAATTAGGTCAATTTGCAACATGATTGGGTATAAAAAGAGCATCTCAGAGTGGCAGTGTCTCTCAGAAGTCAAGATGGGTAGAGGATCACCAATTCCCCAACTCTATAGCTTAAACTCTATAGGTCAAAAAAGAAGCCATATCTAAACATGATCCAGAAGCGCAGGCGTTTTCTCTGGGCCAAGGCTCCTTTAAAATGGACTGTGGCAAAGTGGAAAACTGTTGTGGTCAGACGAATCAAAATTTGAAGTTCTTTTTGGAAAACTGGGACGCCATGTCATCCGGACTAAAGAGGACAAGGACAACCCAAGTTGTTATCAGCACTCAGTTCAGAAGCCTGCATCTCTGATGGTATGGGGTTGCATGAGTGCGTGTGGCATGGGCAGCTTACACATCTGGAAAGGCACCATCAATGCTGAAAGGTATATCCAAGTTCTAGAACAACATATGCTCCCATCCAGACGTCGTCTCTTTCAGGGAAGACCTTGCATTTTCCAACATGACAATGTCAGACCACATACTGCATCAATTACAACATCATGGCTGCGTAGAAGGATCCGGGTATTGAAATGGCCAGCCTGCAGTCCAGATCTTTCACCCATAGATAACATTTGGCGCATCATAAAGGGGAAGATGCGACAAAGAAGACCTAAGACAGTTGAGCAACTAGAAGCCTGTATTAGACAAGAATGGGACAACATTCCTATTACTAAACTTGAGCAACTTGTCTCCTCAGTCCCCACACGTTTGCGGACTGTTATAAAAAGAAGAGGGGATGCCACACAGTGGTAAACATGGCCTTGTCCCAACTTTTTTGAGATGTGTTGATGCCATGAAATAAAAAATCAACTTATTTTTCCCTTAAAATGCTACATTTTATCAGTTTAAACATTTAATATGTCATCTTTGTTGTATTCAGAATAAAATGTTGAAAATGAAACTTCCACATCATTGCATTCTGTTTTATTCACAATTTGTACAGTGTTACAACTTTTCTGGAATCAGGTTTGTAGTAGGGGTGCCCCGAAAACAACTCCCGTCCTCCTAAGTCTGGCCCTGTTCACGACTAATCTAACTGTTGCATTCTTGATTAGGTTGTTCCTTTGCAATGTAATATAATATATATATTTTATATAATGTAACTTTAGTTTACAATAAACATTTTTGTAACAACATTTATATAGTGTTCATATATTGTGTATGCATGTATGTGGCTATGTGCTACTCAACTACTCAAAAACCCTATAAATCTTTAACATTTTTGATGTCACTGGTATGAACAACTACCAATGATGAGTGCTTGATCACAAGGCACTGATAAAACTTGTTCCATTTCTTTTGGAAGTAATGTGAACTCTGTCAATCAGATTACAGCTATATTAGAACTACAACTAGACTGAGAAAATACTTATGTCACATATACACTGTCCGTACTCGTCACTGAAGAGGCTGATATAAAGGTCAGATAAGAGATATTTCAAATTTTGTCAAAGTATCTGTAGATTTTCTATTTACATTTTTGCATTTGACAGACACTTTTATCCAAAGCAACAGTGAAGTCGAGGTACATTTGAGGTATGTGCGTTCCCTGGGATTTAAAGCCATATTATGCATAAAATATACTAAACAAATGTACTTTGTGTCTCAAATAGAATTTGGACATAACTAGAAATTAAATATTGCCTAACACAGCAACACAACACCATAAATAAACACAGCCGTGGAAAACATTAAGATAATTTTTTTTCTGATTTTAAAATTTACTACTTATAGGTATGTGTTTAAGTAAAATTATCATTTTAGTTTCATTCTGTGAACTACTAGCAATATTTTATCCAAAATTTAAAATAGCTTCTATTTGCAGAAAATCAAAAATAGAGAAACTGGTGAAAATAACAGAAAATACGCTCTGTATTTGAAAACAGGTTATTTTAAACTTTTAAGCAATACAACAGTAATATGTGTACATCATGTATTTTGGAAAAGTTATGATGACCTCGATGTAATGAGTTTCAATAAAAGGAAGGAGGCGGGAACCGGCGAACGTTTAACAAACTTTTAATCAAAATAAACAAACAACTGAAAATAAAATGGTGGCAGCTCCTCACGGACCACTGCCGCCCACACAAACACAATAAATCACTAAACATATGTCCAGGCTCACTCCTCTCTCCTCAGCAGTCCTGTAGCTCGTCCCTTATGCTCCCGATCTCCTCTGTGAGAGATGCGGGACCGGTGTGCGCACTGTTGACACACATTATCACTCACGCCACCGGCCCCGCCTCCCTGTCTCACGGCTCTCGTCCTGCTACCCTCGTTACATACCCCCATCGCCCCTTACAGGCCGTAGGGTACCACCGAGACTGTGCTTACTTCCCCCCCGGGGAGCCCGCCTTGGCGTCCGCAGCCCCTGGGGGTATGCACCGGCGAGACGACAGAGGAAAAAGAAAAAAAATCTGGTTCCGTTCCCCGACACACTGTCGCTCGGTCCTCAGCCAGCCGATCACTTCGGCCCTCGCTGGATGTGCATTCTCGTCGGCTGGCCAAGCGGCTTTGGCGCTTCATTTGATGGCAGTCCTTCAGGTCTGCCAAGCCAAACTCCTCCAAGGGATGGATGAGTCTGGACCAGACTACTTCCTGAGACTCAGGTGAGGAATAGGGAGGGTAATTCCCACCCGGGTGCAGAGCACATAAGCGCACGTTCTGCGTACGGAGGTGAGACATTTACTGGGAAAAGGAACCATAGAACCGGTTCCCCCAGATCAAACCGAGTCGGGCTTCCACAGCCACTACTTCCTCGTGCCCACAAAGGATGGTGGTCTCCGTCCCATCCTCGATCTCAGATACCTGAACCGTACTTCCACATCCAGATAGCCCCCCATCACAGACGATTCTTGAGATTGGGTGACATATCAATACACGGTCCTTCCGTTTGGGCTGTCCCTGGCTCCTCGCACTTTCACAAAGTTCTGAACTACCTCAGGTTCTTCCCCCTCGTTGGAGGTGTTTCTTTTAGTTAGTCAATATTATTTACTGTGTTTTTCCCCATCGTGGGTTTACTTTGGATTTGTAATTTAAATAAATATTTTTGTTAACCCTTACCTGCCTGCGCCTGGGTTCTGTCTCATCCCGTTCCGTGACAAGTATAGTATTGCATACTTCGCTGAACTTCGCGAACGTTTGCTCTCTCTCTCTCCTGCACACAAGTGAAAGTGATGTCTGCGCATGCTCCTTCTCTTGCGCTCCTTGCTGTCGCTTGGGCTTATCTGGCAGAATTGTTCAATAAGGGACAATGAAATTTGTTACGAAACTAAAATATATTTTCGAGTGTATCGAGCACCGAAATACTATGTAATACGCCCAACTCGTTTTTTGACAAGATGACCATGTTAAGCATGAGAAGACAGCACATTTAGTTCAAGTTCAAGTTCAAGTGTGCTTTATTGTCAATTCTTCCACATGTACAGTACATACATACAGAGAATCGAAATTGCGTTACTCTCAGACCCTTGGTGCATACAAATAACATTAAACATTAAACACTGACAGTAGACGTTGAAATATAGATAAATACAAACTATATGGATATACAATGAGGACATTGTAGAACAATAAAGAAAAAAATAAAAATAAAGAGAGATAAAGTGACAATAGGCACATGGCAGATAAAGTGCAAACCAGTTAAATAAAACAATACTGTGCAGATGTGAGTAGTGCAAGAAAAAAAGAACAGTCTTTTATCAGACTGTCAGAAGAGGTAGATTCCAGACAATGCTGGATGAGGTAGAGATCATTGCTGCAGTGACGCACAAAGTGACTGGTGCGGGTCACAGATTGTAAAGGGGGGGGGGATCGTAGTGTCAGAGTTCAGTGTTGCTTGGGGTTAAAGAGGGGAGGGGGGGCAAGGACGGGAGGGAGTTCAGCTTCCTGACCGCCTGATGGATGAAGCTGTCCTTCAGTCTGCTGGTCCTCGCCTGGAGACTCCGCAGTCTCCTCCTGATGGCAGCAGACTGAAGAAGCTGTGTGTCGGGGGGGGGGATCACCTGCAATGCTGAGGGCTTTGCGGGTGAGACGGGTGCTGTAGATGTCCTGGAGGGGGGGGAGAGAGACACCAACGATCTTCTCAGCTGCTCTCACTATCCGTTGAAGGGACTTGCGGCAGGACGCATTGCAGGCGCCATACCACACAGTGATGCAGCTAGTCAGGATACTCTCGATGGTGCCTCTGTAGAAAGTGCACATGATGGGGGTCGGGGCTCTGGCTCTTCTGAGTTTGCGGAGGAAGTAGAGACGTTGCTGTGCTTTCTTGGCCAGTGCTGCAGTGTTGTTAGTCCAGGAGAGGTCCTCTGTGATGTGCACACCCAGAAACTTAGTGCTGCTCGCTCTCTCCACAGTCGCACCGTTGATGGTCAGAGGAGCATGCTGAGTGTGCGCTCTCCTGAAGTCAACAACAATCTCCTTCGTCTTCTCCACATTCAGAGAGAGATTGTTGACCCTGCACCACCCAGCCAGGCGGCTCACCTCACTCCTGTAGTTTGTCTCATCTCGGTTGCTAATGAGACCTACCACAGTCGTGTCATCCGCAAACTTGATGAAAAGGTTAGAGTTGTGTGACGGTGTGCAGTCGTGGGTCAGCAGTGAAGAGGAGGGGGCTCAGCACACATCCTTGGGGGGCCCCTGTGTTCAGTGTGATGGTGTTGGATGTGTTTATGCCGACCCGTACTGCCTGAGGTCTTCCGGTCAGAAAGTCCAACAACCAGTTGCACAGAGAGGTGTTGAGCCCCAGCTGGGCCAATTTGTGAGTGAGCTGCTGAGGGATGATTGTGTTGAATGCTGAACTGAAGTCTATGAACAGCATCCTGACATATGAGTCTTTTTTGTCCAGATGTGTGAGGGCTGGGTGGAGGGCAGTGGCGATGGCATCATCGGTCGAGCGGTTGGACCTATATGCAAACTGGAAGGGGTCCAGGGAGGGGGGGAGGACAGACTTGATGTGTTGCATGACTAGCCGTTCAAAGCACTTCATTGGAATAGGAGTGAGTGCTACTGGACGGTAGTCGTTGAAGCAGGATGGAGATGACTTCTTCGGGACTGGAATGATGGTGGTAGCTTTGAAGCATGTGGGGACAACAGCCTGACTTAGTGAGATGTTGAAGATGTCTGTGAAGACATCAGTGAGTTCCACTGCACAGTCTCTCAGTACACGCCCAGGAATTAATGTGTTAATAATTTATAGAAGAGACTTTATTCATGTCACTTTGTCCTGTCAAAACGTTTACTTCTGGGTTTGAGGTCGGGAATTCCCAAAATCCGAGTTGTCTTGAACGCAGCGTGCACACGGCGCGAAGTACCGCAATTCGTTTTTAGATTAAGTGCGTTTTAGCATTTATAGGCTATAGCACAAAATCAGACACAAGGGCAAGTCAAAGTGCTTTACATAAAATGATTGACAAAGAGAAATCAAATGTATCTTTAAAACGCCAACTAAGATCACAAATAAAACTTTAGATTTTAAGAAACAATAAATCAGCACTACAATTGGTAAAAAACGTGAGTGTGTATATATAAAAAGAATAAGAATGAAAGAAAAATAAATAAGAAATAGAAGTGCTGTTGATGTAAACCAACACAGTGCTCAGTTTGTAAATTCACAGTTTAACAAGTGTGTTTTTAATCTGGATTTAAAAGAAGCTAATACTGTTGGGCTCTGATACTGATACTGATAACGTTTTTTTAATCCAAAGCGACTTAACGTAAACAATAGAGCAATTGGAACAACATAAGGACAACAAGAAGCATAAGTGCAGTAAAACTTGTCTCATATATCCCATCACATCCTTAAAATAAATCCCCTCCATAACAAGTAGGGTGCATACTACACTAAAAATTAGAGGACATTAGAGCAGACATGAAAGGAAAGTACAATTGTATACAAAATTTCAATATTTGTTTTTGTATATATTAATACCAAGCAACAGAACACCACATGCAAACATATTTGACAAGAAGGATATATTTAGCTTAAATGTAGTTCACTTTTTCATGTGACTCACTTTCTTGCTATCAACACAAACACTCCACAGTTATCTGAACTTGTGTTGTCTGGTGTCTGGGAATGCCCCGAGATATATCTATATATTTACATTAGTCAAAAGTTCCCCAGAACTGGTTGATGTCCTACATTCTTCAAAATGTATTTTGTGTTCAACAGAACAAAGAAAATTATAAAATCATTTTTCCTTCTACGGTAGTCAATGAGTCTTGAAATCTGTTTGGTTATAAGCATTGTTCCAAATATCTGTCTCTGTGTTCATCAGAACAAAGAAATGTATACACATTTGGAACAGCTCAAATGTGAGTAAATGATGACAGAATTTACATTTTTGGGTGAAATATCACATTAAGCAATGTCATCCTGTAAGTCTTTCACATTGCTGTTGGATGACTTTGTCTCTTCATTTTCCAGGCTGTATACTGATAAAGATTTACTGGTTAGCAGATAGCGTTTGTTACGATAGTACGTTTAGTATTTTAGATGTTTCTCACTATATTTCTTTGGATTTTTGTAATTATCTTAACATGTCCTTTACATTTACATGTTTGTCAACACTGCAGGGTTCATGAGCTAGTTCTCAAGTACATCAGAGAGAAAGAGGATCAGCTGTTCCATAAAGTTGATCAGACAACCTTGCCTGATGAAGTGGACTGTGCTGGACTTCCGAGTACACCCTGCATAATTGTGTGTGGTATGTTTAAACATTACAAAGTGAAGCTATATTTAATATTTTTTGGAAATTATGTTCTATTTTGTCACAGTGTTATAGATCCCTTTTTTCTTTCATGTTATGACAGGACGTTCTCCTTTGACTCCAGAGTACTTTATGTTATCTGTGGACCAGGTATAGTTAACAGCCACATCACCAACTTCAGTGATGCTTTCAGGTTGATGTTTGCCTCATACTACTGCTTGAACATTTCCTTTCTATCTGACCAAGGAGCAACACTGGAATTTGTACAGAGGTAAGAAAGAAGCTAATGTCAGTCAACATTCAATCATACACACTCACACAAACACTCACACACACACATTGGGCTGTGTATCGCCAACGTCTTTACAATACGATACGCATTCTCTCACACACATCCTCACATACACTCAATCTCTCACACATCCTCACATCCACTCACTAACACACACATCATCATATTCACACATTCTGACACACACACATGTTTGTACAGCTATCTTTATGAGGACATGCATTGACGCAATGCAATCTCTAGCCCCTTACCCTAACCATCAGAACTGAGTACCTGTGCCCGGTTGCATAAAGAACCTTAAGTTTTTCCCTTAAGTGATACACTTAAGGGGTGATTTCCACTTATCTAAGGGAATACCTTAAGGCCGTTGCATAAAATCCCTTAAACACTTCCCTTAGGTAAGTGAAAGTTAATGTATTAAGCTATTATTATTTTGACTTAGAACAACTTTAATATAAATTTCTTCTGTGTTCCAGAAGACCGCAAACAGTTCCAACAAGAGAAGAAGTGTTGGAACTACAGAGAGAGTTTCTGCAGCTACAAATAGAAAAACTGCAGCTAGAGATTGAGCAAATAAGGATGGAGAAGGAAAACCAGGAACTGTATCAAATTATTCTAAACAACCAACTTTTGCAGCTTCAGAGAGAAGGGAAAATAACAGTCACACAATTTGAGGAATAAATACTTTTTGTATGGTAGATCTGAAAAGTATTGTGTTTTTAATGTTATAATAGTAATAATAACAACAACAACAAATAATATAAAATAATAATATAATAAATAATACTAATGACATTGCTTTTTTACTGCTACTACTATTAATAATAATACACATCACTAATATTAGCCCTACTTGAAACGGTTCCTACGATAATTAGCTTAAATATTTACTTACTACTAATAATCATACACCAATTACTAATGTTGCTATAGGGCTACTAAGTAAAGAATGCTTTGACGATGGCATCTCGGGCAGCATGTCCAGCCTGCTGGAAATCTTCATGGATCGGTTGCACTTCTTCAGGACCCTGTTCTTCCTCGAACTCATTCTCCTCTTCGATGGCAGAATACATCTTCGAAATGTTGAAGAGCACAACACAGGCTACAATAATTTTGCAAGCCCTTTGAAGCTCGACACGCAGCTCGCTGTGCAGGCAGTGAAACCTGCGTTTCAGCTGTCCGATGGTCCCTCTATTATCGACCTTGTGTGGGTCAAGGCATTGTTTTATCTTTCCTACAGGGGAAAATCCATGATCGGCATCAGTACCAACAATGGTTTAAGATAAATAACAGGAAAGTAAATTAGTGGTCGACAAGGTGCAAATGTGTTATAAAAAAATCATACTTTATGTTGTTTTACTATTGGATTAAAATGTTTCAATACCTTACATACGCATGCAAATCTTTTAGGCACCAAAGGTACATTCGTAAAACAGACATAAGAATTTATAATGGACATGCCTGTGCAGCATTAAGAGGATTCATGAAGGGTGTCATGAGCCAAGGTCGGCAGGGGTAACCACTGTCCTGTCCCCGAGTAGGACACCAGTGTGCATTCCAGCTTCAAAATCTCTCCAAATCTCGCTCTCTGCTAAAATCCTAGAGTCGTGTCTACTCCCGGGCCACGATGCAACGGCATTTGTAATTCTGCACAGATGGTTACAAACTAACTGCACATTTATTGAATGGTAGTTTTTTCTGTTGACGTACTGATATTCGTGTGTCCGGGGACATTTTGATGTGTGTTCCGTCAATTACACCACTTATTCGAGGAAAACCTGCTTTCCGAAAAAAACTGGTTTGAATGATCTGTTGTTCACGTCGAGATGGAAACTTGACAGTTTGGTTTAAATGACGGCAAAGAGCCCCTGCAACCCGGTGAACCTCTCTACTGACAGAAGACTTGTGTATGTGGAAATATCTCCCACGAACGACTGGAAACTCCCGGTTGCAAAAACATGGTCAAGGTCTCCCTCAATTTTGGAAACTATTTCAAATATCCCGCGACGAACAAATTGATAATCCTCCAACAATTTTTCATCATTAGACGACACAAAGGGTTTTCCCTGTCGCAAAATATTCGCCTCGGCACATAATCTTCTTCAACGAGTTTCA
This sequence comes from Triplophysa siluroides, assembly GCA_006030095.1. NCBI lineage: Eukaryota > Metazoa > Chordata > Actinopteri > Cypriniformes > Nemacheilidae > Triplophysa > Triplophysa siluroides. The sequence continues at coordinate 31,858 of VCII01000937.1, read as the reverse complement.
TAAACTCAGCCATTTTTACCATCAAACACTTTAGGTTGCGTTTTTCAGCCCTTAAGTAATACTTAGGGAAATTAACGTTAAGGGGCTTTATGCAACACTTAAAGGTTTTTAAGGGATTACTTAAGTGAAAATTATCAACTTAAGGGTTTTTCAAGTGAAACGTAAAAACCCCTTAGATTTTCCCTTAAGTAACACTTAAGGTTTATTTTCTGCAACGCCCTTAAGTTTAAGGGAAACTTAAGAGAGAACTTAAGGGAAAATTACACTTAAGGTGCTTTATTCAACCGGGTCTCAGAAAGTGAGGACTGGCCAGAATGTCCTCACTTTACTCTCTTAGTCCTCACTCTGCTGATCTAAAACTCAAACTGGTCCTCATAAAGATACAAGTACACACACACACATCATCACACACACACACATCAGCATATACACACTTTCTGACACACACACACACAGACATCACATACACTCATTCTCTCACACATACACACACTCTCACAAACACACGTCATCACATACACTCGCCCTGACCCCACCATTCACTGTGCAAATCTCCACCATGCTGATATTTTTATTGCTTATGTATTAAAGGGATAGTTCACCTTAAAAATGCAAATTCTGCCCTCTTTTCATTTCAAACCTATATTACTTTTTTTCTTCCACAGTACACAAAAGAAGAAAACTGTTGGTCCCCATTGACTTGCATTGGTTTTGTGTCTATACAATAAAAGTCAGTTGGGACCAACGGTTTTTGGTAACCAATATTTTACAAAATATCTTCTTTTGTGTTTTGCAGAAGAACAAAAATCACACAGGTTTAAATGACAACGGGGTGAGTAAATGCAGAATTTTCATTTTCAAGGTGAATTATTCCTTTAAGAGATTAATGGTACAGTCCTTTATTTTTTACTGATATTTTGTTCATTCAACAGATGCCTTTTCAAGAGAAACCCAGACAAGGGATCCAAAATCGAAAAGAGCACATCGGTCCAAAGGTTCTGTCCCTGTTTAGCAAAATTGAAGACTATGAATGGATTGAGTTAAAACTGTAAAATACGCCTCCATTATCTTGAAAAATGATTCCCTGTGCACTGACGTGAAACTATATGTGCTTCTGTTGTTTATTTGTTCTTTCATAATTCATCTGTTGTCCAGACGATTTCATGGTAATAAGTGGTCGAGTTTTTAAGGCAGTTCATTAAACTTGAAATATTTGTATAACAAGTTGTCATTTTTATATTGGTGAATAAAGGGTATGCATTGGCGTTACCTTCCCACGTGAACACGCCCCCCTCAAGCGCCAGGACACGTTCCTCTGAGTGGTAAAACACGCAGCAAAATGCTGAGGAGAATAGTAGAATCAAAGAAACCGGGACTAAAACATTAAATTATTTTCTGAGATAACAAGCAGCTGGACTCGACGGCTTCCCTACGACTTACAAAGGAATCAGGTATTCCTGGACACTGAAATGTTGAACGGAATTGCATTTCCTGATATTGTAAGCAGTCATTTGTTTTGCTACCCAGGAGGGCACGCTGAGGCGTGCTCACGTGGTAAAGTAACGTCTATGCATACCCACCATTGTTGAAATGATTAACTAATTGTTCTATTGATACATTGTCACAATTATGAACAAACTTTTATGTTGGTATATACTCGTGCATTTAGGATCTAATTTTCTGTGGGTCCATTACTGTTTATAAACAATAACTTTTTTATTAAAATCTGAAAAACACTCAACTTGAGGCTAATTATGTGAATCCGTGATCTTATTGGTACTTTTATGGTTTCTACATAAATTTTAACAATATGTAAGTGGATCTTTAATCTTTAGATCTTAAATTAAACATTTAGAAGCTAAAAAATATTGTGTAAAATTACAGTTAAAAACGTCTTGGTTACGACTGTAACCTCCGTTGCCTTCAGTTGGTCTCTCGCCGTTGTGTTGAGGGACAGACTGGGGACCTATCTCCGCAAGATGTAATGTTCCAGTGGAACAATAGTGGTCATACTAAGAAGCCTGTCATGAAGTCATCACGGACAGAGGAGTTCGCCTCTAGTAATGATGCACCGTCCGGCTGTATAGTGCACTGGACTCACCTGAAAAGGGGAAAAGGCGATTTCGTAGGCGTACGCACAAATGTGACACGTAGAAAATGTGACACCCCATTAAATAGTATCCTTAAGTAACATGTAGTGTGTATGGCCTTGACATTTCTGCATGTCTCTAAAAATATGAATATGTCTCATGCTTTATGAGACATACAGTGTTGCTTGTGAGCATACATCAAACTTATTGTTTCTGGCTGTATATGCATCCATGCATGAGTTTAACGGGGGTAGAAAAGTGACACGTACAAAAAAAAGAATCTGTACCAAAATTACATCCAACCCCCATTAAATATTATCCTGTCATGTGTAACATGTAGTGTGTGTGGCCTTGACATTTTTGCATGTCTATATAAATATGAATAAATGCTTTATGAGACATACAGTGTTGCTTGTAAGCATGCATCGAACTTATGGTTTCTAGCTATGTATTCATCCATGCTTGAGTTTTACGGGGGTAGAAACGTGACATGTAGAAGAACAGATCCTGTCCCAAAATTACCTCCAACCCCCATTAAATAGTTTCCTGTAATGTGTAACATGTAGTGTGTGTGGCATTGACATTTGCATGTCTATATAGATTTTAATAAATGCTTTATGAGACATACAGTGTTTTTCGTGAGCATGCATCAAACTTATTGTTTCTGGCTATGTATTCATCCATGCATGAGTTTAACGGGGGTAGAAACCTGACGGGTACGAAAAACAGATCCTGTCCCAAAATGACCTCCAACCCCCTTTAAATATTATTCTGTCATGTGTAACATGTAGTGTGTGTGGCCTTGAAATTTTTGCATGTCTCTAAAAATATGAACAAATGCTAGATGAGACAAACAGTGTTGCTTGAAACTAATTGTTCTTCACTATATGTTTCCCCTTGACAACTAAGAATGTTCGGCTATGTTCAATAAGAAACAAAGTCAAAGATGACCGGGGCTTCAGACCACCCACCTGCCAATGTCAAACCCTGAGCAGTAACCACTACACCAGTTGGACTGATGTAAGACTGAAAGTGAAGCTCATCGAGGGTAAAATTAGCCAGCTATGGCAAGTAAACGGTATCTCACAGCTGTGAATTTTCCTGTCACATACTGTTCCACCTGTGTTCCATGACATAGAAAGTCCCTACTAGTCTCATACTTGCACTGCTGTCTATCAAAAGCAATACAAGTAGATTCTTAGAGTTTATGGCTCATATCATGTAATCTTTCAAAGCAGGAAAACGTATGACTATGTAGTGGAGTAGGCGGGGCGAGACCGTGGTTCGAGACCGGTGAGTAATTGTTAAAGAGCGCCAGCTGTGCGCACAACCGGTCTCGAATCACGTAGGAGATCGGGAGCACATAAGAGAACGAGCGACCGGACCGTCACTGAGAGAGGACCGGGCCCGGACACATGTTAAGTTGTTTTATGTTTATGTATTGTGTTATTCGCCGGCAGTCGTCCGTGAGGGGCTGTCGGCTGTTTATTTTGTGATTAAATGTTAAATGTCTGCCGGTTCTCGCCTGCTTCCTTCCTTTTAATGAACTTTATACAGACAACTAACAACGTTGCTGTCAGATAGGGTTCTCTCGTGTTAGACGAGAAAAAAAGGACGGGGACCAGAGCTTCAAACCATCAACCTACCCAACTCAATCCCAAAGCACTTAGCCTACTACTACAAGACTTTTGAGAATTATTCTGACACGTAGGGGTTCCCTGTGTCCAATAAGAAAAAATAGATTGGGGCAGGGACTTCGAACCATAATCCTGCCTATCTCAAGCCCAAAGCACTAATCCCTACAGCAGTTGGCTGATTTACCCTCCTCCCTGAAAAATTATTCTGTAACGTGTAACATTTAGTGTGTATCTCTATGCCATTTTAGAAAGTCTGTGTAGATATGAATAAATGCTTTATGAGACATACAGTGTTGCTTGTGAGCATGCATCAAATGTATTGTTTCTGGCTGTATATGCATCCATGCATGAGTTCAACGGGGGTACAAATGTGACACGTAGAAAAAAACATCCTGTCCCAAAATTACCTCAAACCCCCAATAAATAGTATCCTTAAGTGTAACATGTAGTGTGTATGGCCTTGACATTTCTGCATGTCTCAAAAAATATGAATATGTCTCATGCTTTATGAGACAAACAGTGTTGCTTGTGAGCATGCATGAAACCTATTGTTTCTGGCTGCATTTGCATCCATGCATAAGTTTAACTTACAAAGGAATCAGGTATTCCCGGACACAGAAATGTTGAACGGAATTGCATTTCCTGATATTGTAAGCAGTCATTTGTTTTGCTATGCGGTAGCGTGTAAGACATGGGCTGACACTGGTTCCACTCGGAGGTTGTAAACCTTGCGAAGGAGCTGGGTGTACCCTAACCCGCAGCATTGCATATGTCTGCCAGAGAGGCGCCTTGGGCCAGTGCCCACGAGGAGGCCATACTCCGAGTGGAGTGGGCTCTCACTGCCAGTGGACATGGAAGATCTTGAGATTGCTTGAGAACTCTGCACACCAGGCCGAGATATATTTCGTTACTAGAGTTCCAGTGTGGATCAGTCTGTTCTTTGACTTTTAGCAGTGGTCGGATTAATGCACTCTAAAAAGTGATTCGTTGTCTCAACAACCATGTTGTATTATGTTAAGTAGCTTCTACTTAAAAATATACAAATTTATAACATTTTTAGCTTAACCTAAAATCCTTTGGATTTGGATTTGGATTTGGATTCAATTTATTGTCATTACACATATAACAAGTACAGTGTAACGAAATGGATTTAAGAAGAAAAATACAGCAAAACATGAGGTAAGTGGGGAGAAAAAAACACAGATACAATAATACACCATAGACAAGACTTGCAACAGGGTAAGATAATCCAGCTCCGATAAGCAGCCGTCCGGTCCAGTGCCATTATAGCGCCGCTCAACGAACCTGCTTTCCAGGCTGGCGGTTCAAAGCATGCGGAGGATTGGGAGTGATAAGTCTGTATGTGTGTGTGTGTGTGATAGTTCTAAGTCTTTGGTTGGGGAGGAACGCAAGAGCGTCTCGCTGCAGTGCTCCCACAGGGTTAAATTTTCCAGCTGCCTTGTCCAAGGCCGTTTCTGGATCCGGGGAGTCGAAAGATAAGATTGTGATTTGTTTAGTCGGGAAACCGTATTCCAATATATCACGGCAACCCTCATAGTCCAAGTGGTTCAGTGGTGATTCTGACCTCCGATATTATCAATTTTCCTTCCCAGAGCTGTTAGGGTTTCCCTGATGGCAACCATATTTCGGTTAATAGTCTCAGTCTCAATGCTGACCGCTCTTCCAACAGCTTCAATCAAAACGGGCAGCCTTATGACAGCTGTTCCCGTTTTATGAATTTTTCGATAACCCAGGGCAAAGCCTAATCCAATCAGCACAAGACCTGTTATCATGGTTCCAAATAGGTAAATATCCTCGATATCCTCGACTGAAAGAGCCGCCAGACACACGATCCGCCATCTCTCCCAGCCGTCCATCGTGTAGCCAGCTGCGTACGTTCCGTCAGGACACGCGGGTTCCCCCGAACCCAATTTTCTCATCGAGAAAATGGTGTCAATTGCGTTGAGAGACACAATTGTTCATGCAATACAAAAATATAAATGACAAGAAATGCTCAGGAGTATGCATAAAGTAAATGGGACATTTTGAGTAGTGCAAACTACCGTTGAAATTAAGTAAACATAACATATATTTCCAGATGAAATTATTGATGAACTTAATATTATCAGTACAAGTGCTGTGAGGAATACCCATAAGCCCTTGCACCTGAAAAGTTTGATTATTCATGCTTTTTTCAAACAATAAGCTCTTTTGGGGAATTTATACGGCTGTTAATAAGATTTAAGTTGTATTTAGTATTATTGATGTTGTTTTGTTGTTTTGTTGTGATAATCATTTACATTAAGGTAAATTAATTAAATATTTAAGAACAGCCTACATGAGCGATGTAAGTTGATTGAACTCGCGCTACATAATATTTTAACTAAAGGTCAAGTGAACTTATTTGTGTAAACGCAACAACGATGTTCTTGTTATTTTTACTTAAAATCTCCTTAAGTTGAATTTACTTGAAAACCATGATGCAAAAATGGTGCACATATATTTTAAGTAAAGTCAACACATCATTTTTTACAATGTCGAGTCTCTACTTTAGAAACTGGGCAGCAGGATACTCATCTTATACTTTAGGATCTGGTGACTGTTGCCATGTCAACCGTTTCTGGGAAATGGATTCAAGTCCCCTGTACTGAACAGCACCCCTTTATCTGCTATGGTGGTGAGTTTACCCTAAGTTTGTTAAAGTTGAAATCATTCGTTATTATTCAATTTCATTCTAAAAAACTGTAATATACATGTATTTCTATTCACAGCATAATATTTACTTTATATTTCCTTATAGATGTTAAAAAACAGATTGTCAGATTGAACTACTCCTATGATGGAAAATACAATCTGAATGACCCTTCGCTCCAGACTGCCATTCAGAGTGAGGTATGACCTTGTCCTTAATATTGTGTTTTATAGTGCATTTATGTCATTTATTTTGTTTGGTTTTATGTTCTAAAGTCCAATCTTCATCTATTGTTTGCTGGTTATGCTGAATAAACTTGTCATATTAAATGTCACATTATTAGTTGCATACATTAAAGGAACAGTTCACCCTAAAATGAAACTTAATTTATTCACCCTCAGGTTGAGGGATAAAATCCTGTACATATAGTACACATAATATAATATTAATAATAAGTGTGCACCTTCAGCCTTCAGAGAGAGCATCCATCATTTGCTGTCATGTTTTGGAGAAAAAAATGTTCGGCAAGAAAACCAAAGCATCGGCAGCAGCAGGTCATCAAGAACTTTAGTGACTGGCATGCAGGCTTTAAATAAACATAACTTTATCGTCATCCTCCGCTGGTGTGGACACATACATACAGTTACAGTTAACTGTTATAGTTATTCTTATAATGTGAACTGCCCTTAAGGCCGGTTAGAAACATTAGAGACAGACAAACAGCATCCTTGCAACGAAGAGCTCCTTGACACCTACTGTTTGACGGGTCCAGAGGTGTGAAGACACTCTCACTCACGCGAAAATAACAAATACTAAAGAGCGAGGAACGTGATTGTTTGCGTTTGTTGTGAACACAACATAACAGTGTAATGAGTTTTCATAGGGTAACCACACTTATTATATTTGCTCTTAAGAGAAACATTTAAAACATTTATAAATATGATAATATTAGCTCAAAAAATGTACAATTGGTTATTATTGTTATCAGTCCAGATTATGATTTTTTATCATCTGTAGCCTGTATGCAATGATTTCTTTCTGCTCTTGCAGATAATTGAAAAGCTGAAGAGTGCTGGAATGGACAGTCAAAACAAAATAACCTCGAGAAAAGAGGATGATGGAGAGGTGTTTCACCTGGAAAGCAAACACGGTTAATTCAAGAATGAAATGTGACATGAACTAACTATTAATGCATTTCCTTAAAGTAACTTAAAACAGCTTCAAAGAAAATACAAATAATTCAATGTAGGCCATTGTAAGAAATGTGCTACTCTGTCTGTGTTGTGCGATCGTCTGGATAGATGAGAAGAAGTCCCGCGGAGCTCCGGAGCAGTCAAAACAAGAAGCCAAGTGAATTAACAGATGGTTTATTGCTGAATGCTCAAATAAAAGAGGGGCAATCCCTCTATTTATACAATAGGTTAGAAACGGTGTACGTGGCATATATTGCAGACAAAACAAGTGTAACATAACAATTCCATTTAGGCATGAACAGGAAGAACTGTTTCCGCCACCAAAACAGCTACGGGGGGCAAAAACTCTCATGCAAGGACAAGCAGTAGTTCTCATGCAAGGACAAGCGATAGTTAGTCATAACATTTATATAATACACATCCAGTGAATTTCCACCAGTATATTTCCACAATATATTTCCACAATCCCCTCTTTTATGCTTTACATGAAAGCATAATAATTTTTAATCCACATCATCATTATCTTTATTAGACAAAGGTTGATACGTAGGGGGATGAGTAAGGACATGCACCATAGAATAAACACGAGTCATTACACATCTCATAAGGCAAGGACCAAACAAACATAAAAAGAAAAAAATAATAAGTACCGGTACTAACATGGAAACATAGGGAGCGAATAACCCAAACAGGCTGGACAAGAGTCCCCAATTCCAATTCTTTGTTTTATCACGTAACTCATCTTCCCTTAAACTGACTGAAACGTCATTCATGGTTTTCACAGCCACAGCTATTGACCCATCACCCTCGTCCTCTGCCGGCACATATGTGCAACATTGATCTCGGCCAATAACATATCCAGGGCCAGTCGGTTCTGCATGGCCACCGGTCGTAGTGCATTCAGTTCTTTCTTTACCCCGTGCATCGCGGCTGTGGTACTGTTTGTGAAGGAGGCAAGTCTGTAATGTAAAATGATCTGTTGACTCATCAGATCGGCAGTGCCGTATGCTGGAACCATAGATTCCCAAAACCTGGACCAGTGCGATCGTAGCTGGTGCTCCTCCGGCACTGCACTGTCGGTCCACGCATTACGTCGGAGCCGAGCCGACCGATGTTTCAAATGCATAAGAGTGACACGATGTTTGAGTTGTACGGGTGCACAGAGTCCAGTCCAGTTCTTTCGGAAAGTGTTATTGACACTCTCTCCTCCACAATACCAGTACCAGTCGTCCATCAGCCGGGCCCCATCCGCGGGCCAGGGTAGATCACATGACGTATTCGTGCTAGTACAGGAGGGGTTATTTGAGGTAAAACATAGGGAAACGTTGTGATGAAAATTGAAATTACCCCCGGACTCTTGACAGGCTGTGGTATTGCGTTGACAAGACCCGGAGATAAATCGGGGGCAATGGGCCAAGGGCTGTCCTGTGGAGATTATATATTTACAATGATTAGCAGTTATGCCTGGTACCTTCGCTCCCCTTGTTCCATTAAAACAATAAGGAAATACATACCCTTTAGGGATCACAATCATAATTTTCACATCAGTGACCTTATGTCTGGCCGAGCTATTTGCTCGCTGATCATTTGGACAATATGATGGTCCCTGAACAGGGTCAGCACACACAGGTCCCCACACAAATTCCTTATTCTCATACAAATTACAATACACAGTGTGATTACAAGGGGCATATGGGAGGGCCCCTAACGAAACCGTGACCGCTGAAGTGACTGTCGGGCGGTCCAGTTTGCATACTGCCAGAATGTGTTAGCATGCACTTCGGCACCTCTCACCCCCGTAGCGCATGCAGCTACGAGGCAGGAGAGGAGGATTAGTTGGAGCATTTTCTGCAAAACAAAAAGTATTAGATCATATTCATACAGATTATTTCAGATTCTTGAGTCGCGTAGCGTGTATCCACTGTGGAAAAAGATCAGTTAATACAGACGTCCGAGTTATAGCCAGCACTTCTGCAGGCCCATCGTAAAGTGCCTCTACCAGCATATTACCAGGGGCTTTTAGCTTTTTTACCAAGACCTTTTGCCCAACTTCAAATGGGTGTGTATTATCTGAAGGTATCTCTGGGTGTGTTTTGTTCACCTTCTCCCAGTATGTGTTTAAAGTGCGTATTAGGCCTGCAGAATACTCCGACATGTGCTCTACCATTTCATTACCCCCCACCATAATCATTCCATGTCGCCATGGTATTGGAAAACGGACGCCCCATAACAACCTCATATGGGGACAGACCGTCCAAATTTGGTTGTGGCATCATTCTTAAATCGGCCAGTACGATGGGAAGAACACCAAGCCAATTTTTCTAGCTCCTGAAGCCTGCATTGCTTTTCGTAATTTCTCTTTGATTGTACGATTGGCACGTTCCACAAAGGCTGAGGACTGAGGATGATAGGGGATGTGCATACGCCACGTCAGATTTAATTCCTTTGCCAGATCTTGTGTGACCTTAGCCGTGAACGGCGTTCCTTTATCCGAATCTATGCTTAAAGGAATACCATAGCGGGGTATTATGTCCTGTGTTACATGTTTTATGACGGTTTTTGCATTTTCTTTAGCACACGGGAACGCCTCTACCCATTTAGAGAATTTGTCCACCATTACCAGCAAGTACTTATAGGGCCCTTGGCCAGGCATGTGCGTAAAGTCAATTTGCCATTCTTGGAAAGGCAACTCAGGTCTCGGGAGGTGCTGATGCTGCGCTGGCGCTTTTGACTGATTGTTTTTCGCACAGACCAGACATCTCCCGAGAATGTCGTCCACGATTTTAGGCAAGTTATTCGCGCAGAATATTGGGCGCATGATATCGAGTACCCCTCTTCGACCGCGATGTGTAACACCGTGAAACTCGCGGACGAGGAACGGTAAGGCCGATTCAGGAATGCAAATGCGCTGGTCGCGATCAGACCAGAGAGTTATCTTGTACAGCAGCGAATGAGGACCAAAAAGACAAATCACTGGGGGTGGCGAAAGACTGGACAACAGTCAGGTCGAGATCAGGCAGAAGACCCGAGGCTAGCGGGCCATGTGATATAGTTTTATTAACATATCAACAAATGTCAATGGCTGGTCCAAGGCCGGCAGCATGGAGATAACGTCCTTTAAAGCTGCCACTGACGGAGGCTGTATTTCAACATGCCTCTGCCTCCATTTTAACTGCCTCTTTGCCTTTAGGTGGTTTAGGTATCATTTTAAGGAGTTTTCCCGGTGTGCTAATACCCTGTCCGTTATCCCAAACTTTCTTCATTTCTACCCATGCTCTATAACCATCTTTCATGTACTGATAATCCCAACCGGGATCCCCAGCCCCTTTATAAATCATTCGAAAAGCGCTGGCCAAATGGTAGGGGTCAAAACTCCCCGTCCGTGGAAACGTAGGACATCGCTCGATTCCCTCAGTCCAACCAGCTAAATTATCTACCCATGGATTGGCGTAGAAAGCCTGATTACAGCGAACCATCCAATCTAATGGCGACTCCCCCATTTGGGGTTTTGGATATGATCCCCCCATTTGTGCGGAACCTTCTCAAGAATCCAGCGATTTAAAATGAATTGTTTCTCAACTAATGTGTATTAATGTGTATAAATGTGTAAAGCGCGCTCTCCTCCTCACTCTACCGTGGGAGGATGTCTCTTGCGGGGGGACTCAAACCCCTCGCTCAACGGCTGCAGGAGGACTCGAACCCCCTGCTCAAAACACACGACAGATTTCACCAATCAGGTAGTCAAACCAACTCATGTCTTACCCGATCGGAGAAACCACGTCGCGGTCATCAAAAACTCAAAACACACAACAGATTTCACCAATCAGGTAGTCAAACTAACTCATGTCTTACCTGATCGGAGAAATCACGTCGGGTCACAAGAACTGTAAGAAATGCTACTCTGTCTGTGTTGTGCGATCGTCTGGATAGATGAGAAGAAGTCCGCGGGAGCTCCGGAGCAGTCAAAACAAGAAGCCAAGTGAATTAACAGATGGTTTATTGCTGAATGCTCAAATAAAAGAGGGGCAATCCCTCTATTTATACAATAGGTTAGAAACGGTGTACGTGGCATATATTGCAGACAAAACAAGTGTAACATAACAATTCCATTTAGGCATGAACAGGAAGAACTGTTTCCGCCACCAAAACAGCTACGGGGGGCAAAAACTCTCATGCAAGGACAAGCAGTAGTTCTCATGCAAGGACAAGCGATAGTTAGTCATAACATTTATATAATACACATCCAGTGAATTTCCACCAGTATATTTCCACAATATATTTCCACAGCCATTATTTGTTGTTGTGTTGATATAACATCTTTTTACTTATGCAATGATGTGACCATGTAAAGACCAAAAAAAGTGTTCTAATCATTTTAATCCTAAGTAATGGGAATGTGGCATTTATAAAGCATTTTATTTGAAATTTAAATGTAGAGTGAGGTAAAAACATAATTCAGCTGAATATAATTTAAATAAATACTCTATAAATATTTACAAATATTTAATCCATCACAGCCTCCAAAAATAACTGAAAACATATCTGTTCTGAATCTATCTATCTGTCTATTTCTGGCTATTAAAATGCAGTCAGTCTTCACATTGCTGTTGGAAGACTTTATGTCACTCCTGTGGTTTGGTTAGATTTTATTGAAATTCAACTTACACTGCTGGAATGGACACAATATCCAGAAATGCTCATACGAAATTAAAATTTGGAATGGTCTCTTCAATTTTAAGCAGGGTGTGCTGTGATGTGTTATTTTTGCTAAGGCAGAAGTTATGACTTTGCCATGGGCGAGCAGCTTAGTTTAATGTTAATAAATAACTGAAAAAAAATTGTTGCTGCCGAGAATAAAGAAGGATGCCAGTGTGATTATAGGATACGGCATACAAACAAACACATAAACGCATGTTATATGTATGCCTATAGCCAAAGCACAATCTGTTGTATAAAACTAACCGCGCGGCGTCAGCTTAACCACCCAAACATCAACCTATAATAAACTTAACCAGTCGCGCGATTAAACACAACTGCATGCTGCATGGCGACAGCATGTAGAAACTAACCCGTAACGTAAGATCTTCACTAAAGCCATGATGTCATGAGACACTTGTGTTGTCCATTGGAGCAGTAACGTTATTAAAACAAAAACAGTATGTTATTAATGTTTTCAATGGATATTAGTGAATAGACACATTAAGAAAATGCATTATGTTTATTATTTATAAAACAATTTCATTAAGCAGAAATGCTTTTTACTAACCGAAAATAGCTGTATTATCTTTGGATTAAGTAGAAATAGTAGTGAGATGCTATTGATACTTAAAAATAGTGGCAGAAAACGTTACTATTTGCACCTCGTTGTGCATTAAACATTATGCAATAATAACAGTGTAAATCATTAAATTTATAAGAATTATAAAAATGATGGAATATCTTAAAGGCCTACACCCCTAACCTTACACTAAACCTAAACTTTATGAATAAAAATGAATTTTAAGTCTGAAATACATTTTATTGAAAACAAATTATGATCTGTAATGTGAAAAAAAAGTGTTTTCAGCAAAAGTAAGAATAGAACATGGGTCTCCTATGCCACACTATAACCTTACGCCACTGAAATAGTTGTGTGAAGTAGCGTCGTTCTTACACTTTTCTCTATTCCAATCACATATTGGTGGGGGGACCTAGCATCTGCCTTTATTTATTTATTTTTATTTTTCAGTTTCTCTTTCGCTCGACGTCAGGGGGTGCTGCCACTTCCAATGGCTATGGCTGTATATATAAAAATCCATATATAAAACACACACACACACTAGGTCATAAGGATTGCACTGAAGTTGATTGGAATTGTCCATCAGGAGATGTGTTAGGCTTCCAGTCAGACCTTTGACTAAACAGCAGAAGGTTAGTTCATGTTACAACGTAGTTTGACCAAGATTCGCCCTCTAGGGCAGGAAGAAACCACCTGAGCGTTATGTAAAGTGACCAAATGAAATGGATTATATCACAATAGACAGGTGTGGCGATCTATGGGAAAGGTTGTAATGACAAAACTGGACAAGTCTGAACAACGTGTGTGTGGATCTGAATTTCAATCACTCAAAAAGTAAAGTACAGATAATTTTACAGACATCACTCAAAAATGTAATATTCGTTAATAATTTGAATATAATTTATTATATATATATATATATATATATTCAAATCCAAAATGCTATATATAAATAATCGCAAAAGAATTCAATAGCTTTATACGTAAATATAGTTCTGATAATCCATTTAGGATTTTGGACATTTTCATTAAAATTAGGCTTGATGTTATTTTTTTCGATAATATTATTCGCAACAAATGAACGACACTTTGGAATATTTTCTGTATTGGATAAGATACCATAAAACACAAAGACTAAAATATGGTCAAGATGAGCCTTCTGAGACATTTTGTTTTCATCTTTACCTTATGGTTTTGTCTATCAGTTCAATGACAGTTTACAGTGGTCTTGTCACGTTTGTTGTATGTTTTGTTAGGTTTTTTCCTCCCCTGGTTTATTTCATTATTAGTTAATTAGTTTTCACCCGTGTCTTATGATTAGTTTATCTCCAGCACCTGTTTATCCCTTGTTATATTTTGTACTTAAGCCCTGTGTTTTCTTCAGTTTGTTGTTGGTTATTGTCAATGTCAATGTTTGTCATCTCCTGTGTGGTTCCACTGGTTCTTATTAAAGTTATGGTTTTGGTTTATACTTCGAGTTTTTGATTTAGTTTAGAGTAACCCCGTGACAGCTCTTTGGATTACCAACTATTTTAATATACAAAACAAGAGCCCTGCAGTGACCTTATATAATGTGCAAAACTTGGTGCCCTACATTGATTATTTGAATATGAAAACCAGCCATTGGTGAATCAATGCTTACGCCGCAGCATGCTTAAACATTTCATTTGTCCTCCTAACACTAAACACAATATACGTTTTTAAACTATTTTGTAGAGTTAGTCCTGACAAACAGGTAAATGTTGAGATCTTCGATAGAGAAAATATCCTGTTGAAGCGCAACATTAAACTGAACTTGTGTCGTAAACTCATGCTGCAGTGTAAATGGCAGTAGTCTGGTGTCCGGTGTTTCAGCTCCTATCATTCACCTCAGTGGCCTGTATCACAAAGCATACTCAGAGTTTTCTGGATCAAGAAGGTTTATTGGTTTTGAGCGGGTTTCGTCGCCATGGTAACTTAAGCTACACAGCTAAGCTTTTCCGGAGCAGGTTTTATTCTGGGTCTGAGATCACAAACTAAAATTAGTCCAATAAGCTCTGAGAAAAGTGACGTATATCTGACGCAGTGAAGCTCCCTCCATGTATCTCTCGCTCCAAATTAAAAAAGTTTAAATTGATCAAATGTTAGAGAGAAAATCCTTTGCTGCTAGGTGTTCATTTGTATTGTATATGTATATTTATTGATTATAATTCAAAACACATTCATATAATTATTATTATTATTATTAGAATTAAAGATAGCATTTAAATTAATATAAATATATGCGTATAAAAACAAACTTGAATATATAAAGCATTTTTATGTAATGAAGCATACATATTATCTTTTGATCTTATTGTAAACCTATATAAACAATTGAAATTCAGTTGCTTCTGCATTGATACAGTCAGTAGCTGCCTTCTTAAACTTTCACTGCAGCAGTGTGTATTCTTGCCCTGCAAATGTGTTTTAATTCATGACATGTTTTCATAATGATCTTCATCTTCAACAGAAAAGTGAATTGCACTCATATTCGCGAGAAGTCAATCAAACTGATGATGCTTTTCATGTTCTGTGTGATTGGCTGTTTGCCAATTTTTGTAGTAAAAAATTTAATTTTGCGAACAATTATCGTGTCTTATTAGTAGGAATGTCTATGCTGGTTTTCAACAATTGAATCACTGAGTTAAAATAATCATATTTGAGATCAATAATTCAGTTTTAACAATGTATAACATTTAACCTATTTCAATTTAAGGTTGTAAGTTAAATCAAAATGACTTCAACCTCTGCATTTAACCCATCCAGAGAGTAGTGAACACACGTACAGCAAGTGGTGAACACACGTACACCCGGAGCAGTGGGCAGCTATGACTGTAGCGCCCGGGGAGCAAGTAGGGGTAAGTGCCTTGCTCAAGAGCACCTCAGTCGTACCAACCAACCCTGAGAATCTAACCGGCAACCTTCTGGTCACGAGTCCGACTCTCTAACCACTAGGCCACGACTGGCGAAGTTTTACAGTGATAGATATCTACAATTACAATAACATCTAAACATGTTGCAAAAGATTTACAGATACTAAAATGTAACTAGTGAATAATTGTGGAATTATCGCAAGTAATTATTGTTATTAATAATTATGTTATGAAATGCATTTCTGATAATTGCAATAACTGAAAGCATTTTTTTTTATATTTGCAGCTTTTCATATTGGTGCCCCTTCAACATTTAAACACATTTTTGATATTACTCGTTGATACCACATTTCAATTTTCACTTGTTAATACCCGTCAACAGTAGCGGCCTTTGCTATGTTTCAACAAACCTGTTGGATCAGTCTGAATCGACAGTGACGTGATAGTGTGTAAGAATCTGGTGTTCCTGGAAAAACTATTTGAATATGAAAACCAAATTTCTTTTTTTTATTAGAAAGGTAAATTAATACTTACGTGACAGCGTAGGAAATCGTACCTTTTATATGTTTTTATATTTGAGTTAGTCTTGGTCTTAAGTTAGTAAGTTATTTTTTTAGTTAGTCTTATGTTTTAGACTTGGACTTAAGAAAGGCTTAACTTGCATTCTTCTGAATCTCACACTGTAATGTAAATGCTAGATGTGTGGCCACATGTCTCAGCTGCTATTTCATTCGCACCAGATGCTTCTATGCCAGTGGTTCAGTTTTCAGTTACCAGGTAATATGAAGGATTCAATAGCATAGCTCATATATTGCAAACATCAGCTACAGTTTTTTTTTTTTCTTTTGTTAATTAAAATAGATTAAGAGACTTCTCTGCTGTGTTTTAAGGATTTTAAGGATTACAGGACAAAATAATACTGGTAAGAATGCACATTTCACATCAGCCTATTTAGTGAATCGACAGAATCGTCTGAATCATGTCTTTACTTTGTATAGGGGGACTATAGTTGTTTTTTGTTCAAAACAACAAAATTTCAAAATTCCTGCGAATTAAAGATAATTTCAACACTGTGGTTTCCTTCTTTAATTTAATAGATTATTTCTAAACATGTAGACACTGAGACTATGATAGATATCCTTAAAGATCGGGTAACACACTCAGTTTCTGCCAATCTCATATTAATCTTGAGTACGTATACAGTAGTATTGCATACGTCGTGTCTTCGAAGAGTATTTACTTTGATCAGATTTTAAAAAGAGGCCAATGAAAGGAAAAGGACGACAGAGGGATCCAGAATTAGAAAATACTTTCAGAAACAAGTTGGAGTGCTGGGTGAGTGTATCAGTACAGAAATACTACGTCATACGTCCAACTCGTTTTTTAACAAGTTGACTGTGTTAAGCATGCGAAGCCAGCACGTTTATCAGTGTAAAGAAGTCAGAATGCATGACATAGCATGATAGCTCTGCTTTAAAAGATTTCTTGTCACTAACCTAGAAGACTTGCAAATCAAAGCAAATGATTCACTGTATCAACACAGTGCATTGTGAACAACATTGTCGTTTGTGTCTTCATTTGTGGAATTAGTAGAATAAATAATTAGGATGAAACTATAGAAAAGTTAAAAATATGTAAGACATATTAAAATGAATTGGGTTTTTTTATGTTGTCTGGTGTTTAAAATATCTCATTAGATCAGATAAGAGTGCAGTGATGCTGAAACATCAGAGAGGAGCTGTGAGAGCCGTGATGGACATGAGTCTGTTTGTGCTGCTTCTGCTGTCAGGTTGGTGTCGTCATTTCAATCTGTTTTCACGAGTATATGTGCACATGTGTTTATTTACACATGTTCATTTTAACAGGACTTCTGTGCAGCGTTTCTGGGCTTTGGCGACAGTATCACTACATAAATCAGAATATGACATGGTCAGCAGCTCAGAGTTATTGTAGAGAGAGGTTCACTGATCTGGCTACTGTAGAGTCTATGGATGATGTGAACAGGATGATAAATACAGTGAATGATGGATACAGTGGATCAGTGTGGATTGGACTGAAGGGTGACACAGGGTCGTTGGGGATGGTCTAATGGAGAAAACACAATCTCCCAGTACAGTCACTGGAAAATAGGAGAGCCAAATGGAGAGTATACAAATGAACATTGTGCGTATACCAATTGCGGGTTTTGGCTTGATGTGGCATGCAGCGAAACCTTACATTTTACTTGCTACAATGGTGAGTTTTACATTCCTAATAAGCATTTAGTCCAACTGAGAAGAGTTGAGTCCATATATTAACTTTGTGTGTCCTATAGAAAGTACTGGATATATCAGGATACAGCTTTGGAAAAACTGGACAGATGCTCAGAGTTACTGCAGACAGTATCACACTGATCTGGCCACCATCAGCAGCATTGAGGACACTAACCAGCTAAATGATGTTGTTGGATGCGGGCCGTTGGTCTGGATCGGTCCGTTCTTTGACTTTTGGCAGTGGTCTGATCAATGGAGTCTCTTCTTTAGAAACTGGGCAGCAGGATACACATCACAGACGTCAGCATTTGGAAACTGTGTTGCCATGTCGACCGTTTCTGGGAAATGGTTTCAAGTTCCCTGTACTGAACAGCATCCCTTTATCTGCTATGGTGGTGAGTTGACCATGTTAACTGAATAAAATACTTTAAATGCTGAAAAAACACATGTGGTGTATATTCATGGATTTTTTTTAAAGATGTTAAAAAACAGATCATCAGACTGAAGTTGTCCCATGATGGAAAATACAATTTGAATGACCCTTTAAAACAGACTGCCATTCTGAATGAGGTACGTCCTTCTCCTAAATACTGTCGTCAGATGACCTTTCAGGTTACAAGAATGTCCTACAAATCCTGTACATTTGTTGACAGCCCACCAGCTCTTCAAAGTCATAGCAGTTATGTATAATATCTGACCTAAAGTTAGTGGTAGAATGTGTGTGAGGTCCATGTGTTGGATGTCCCTAAAACCTCCAACCCATTATTTAAAGTAAGAGGTTGCCGTATGCTGCCATGTATGAAGCATTAGAGAAACAAGCAACAGTTGGATTCAGTCTACTATGTATTCACCAGTCATTATAAGCATTATATTAATTTTAAAATGCAAAGACAACACAAAGAACTGCTTTATACTATAGATGAAATACACTTTTACACACATTGGCTACACATTTCAGCAAAATGTTTGAATTATCTCTTCAATGAAAATTGTCCAGTATAGACGGTTTCAAAACAACATAAACAAACGTAACTGCACACGTAACTGCGCTTTAGTGGTCCAAACTTAACTTCCGGTACACATCCACAAAGCATTGAGTCCCTGTAGATTATTTCTGAATACAAGCAAAAGAAATAAAAAGTAAATTACATTAGCTAGCAAGTTAAAAGTTTGTCTAGCCAGTATTATTTTGGGATACCAGTAGAGGAACCGTTACTTGTGTAACTGGAGGGCGCAGTGTAACAGTACACAAAGCGCAAATTACTACATACGCCTACACCACCTTGGGACTTTCATCCAAAGATGAATGTTAAGCTAGAGCTAAACTACCCGCAAGGACAAACACAGGTTCACTCAGGCAGAGACATGGATAAAAAAAAGTTTAAAAAAATTGGATAAAACTAATAAGAACTCACAAAAACCTTCATCCCATTCAGAACCCAGTTATCGACAGGGTACTGGGGCTTACCCGCAGAGGCAGAATTAAATCACTTCTAAATAAGAATCACTGCATTCAACTGTGTGCACACATATTCACACAAAGACTAGTGTTAGAGATGAGCACGACACACGGTGAAGGAAACTCTACCACCAAGATCAAGAGCAATGCCCACTGCTGCCAAGGCCCTGCCAAAACAAAGAAATTCAGTTAAATGGAAAAAGGAAACTACCGCGTCACTTGAACACAAATCAAACTTAGTAAAAAAATTAAATAAGACAATTTACGAGGATAAATCAAACAAGAAACCAAAGAGAATAGGGTGTCAACAGAACACTTTACAGAAGAGCATATTTCAAGTCCTCAAAGTACAATGCGCTCAAATGATGCTTCAAGTGCTTACTTAAATGGAGCTCTTACAGCTCTTGTGTATGCTGGGTTCAAAAATAATATGCAAAACAGGGAAATGAAACGAAAGAAATCCAATCATAAATGAACAAAGTAAGAAAATAATACGAGAAAACCAAATTTTACAAACAAAACTAACCAAACCACATAATTGGTAAACATAAAAAAACCCGCAATAACCAAAAGTTAACCGAAAATAAGAACAACACAAATATACGGAGAGTCGACTGGAGTCTGACACTGGATGGAAACAAAACAGCAACACTGCCCAAAAGAGCGCAGAAAACCCCCCGTTATTTATGGTATGGACCCTCCATAGGCCTAAAAGTAAAAAGCAGGGTGTTGCACTGTTAGGTTGTTCCCTCTTACCTCATGTCCACCTGAAACCCATACATACCCACAAAAGGAAGCGTAGAGAACGGCACCCAAATCTTTATGAAGAATAAAGCAGGAACAATCTGGTAACCCCACACTCGGGGCGAGAGATAAAGCAGGAAACAACCTGAAAGTACACCACAGTCTACTCTAGAATAAAGCAGGGAACAGTCCAATGACAACACTTCTCCCAGCTGAGAAAGGAAGTTGCTGTAAAACGAATAAATTTGTGAGCAAGCTACATATGCAATCAGCCATATAACAACAACTAAAAATAAAATTGACCGTTTTTGGTATCCACATCCAACTCCCGGAAAGAAAATCACAATGTACGGCGGCGATCACAGCGTACGGACAACGTAGCATAAATAATTAGGCTACAAGCGATCCAACCGCTAAAAAAATAAAAGCACATTAACAAAATGGTCTAAGCAAAACGCCCCTCAAGACACAATACAGCATAACCCTAACCT
This sequence comes from Triplophysa siluroides, assembly GCA_006030095.1. Taxonomy (NCBI): domain Eukaryota; kingdom Metazoa; phylum Chordata; class Actinopteri; order Cypriniformes; family Nemacheilidae; genus Triplophysa; species Triplophysa siluroides. The sequence goes on along the minus strand of VCII01000937.1, from coordinate 11,128 downwards.
GACGGGTGTCAACATCCGATTCAGGCAGACGGTGCGCGCTGATGACCGCAAGAGGTTCACGAATAGTGACGTACAACAGGTGACGATTACAGGTCGCCTTTTATCATCTAACGTTACTAATATAATTGTTAGGGGGGCAAACAGCCTTCCTAGCACACTTGGTTTAACATAAATGTGACAGTTACAGTTACGACAGATTCAACAAATTGTTTATTTAACACAAGTATTACACAATAACATATGCATATAAAACAGAAATAGTTCTATTATTAGCCATTAGCCAGACCGATAAACAAACACAGACCGGAAGTTGACTTCGGGTCCGGCACGTGCGTCCGATGAAACCCCATATACCTGCGGTCTTGGAACCAAACTAGTAGAGGCTTTTTGACTTGGGCCAGTAAATCACACTTAGCAACACCTTAGTTACCGACAGACAGCATCCTAGCAACCACTCAGAATTCCTTAGGGTCACTGCAGCAACCACACACAACACCCTAGAAACTTGTTTGTCAGTTTTGCATGGGCAAGCACAATCATATTTTACCAAGAATTAGACAAAAATCTTGTTGTTGTAGCCTATGTATGTCATGATTTCTTTCTGGTTTTTCAGATAACTGAAAAGCTAAAGAATGCCGGACTGGAGAGTCACTGCACATTGAGCTGGAGAAAGGATGAAGGTGGAGAGGTGTTTCATCCCGAGAGCAACACACAGTGAAGTCAAATATTAGATGTGATAGCGACTAATGTTCAATGCATTTCATTAAAGTGAACTTTTAAACATGCTCAAATAATATAACGATAATTCAATATATTTACAGATCTCAATATTTATCTTTCCACTTATTTAGTGATATGATTAAATGCAAATATATTTTGGGAAGTACCTTTACATAATCATTTTCTAACTTGTAGGGTGTTTTCTCACCAAAGTCATTGCATGTTTTGGAATTAGAGCATTTGAAGTATAGTAAAGAGAAAGATGATGTGCATGTAAGCTGGTGTATGGGCTTTGAAAAAAAACACCATCTACTCATAAATATTTGTAAATTGTCATCAAACTTGCATTGCAACACGAACATTTTTAAATTAGCATTTATTATGTACAATAACAAGATATAATGTGCATGTATAACTGTTTAAAGGAAATAAAATAAATGAATGTGAAGACTTTTCTCAAAGACAATTCTTATTGATTCCTCGTCATATTTATAGATTCATATTCCACCATAATGTTCATTCTTCTTTATAGCAGAAGTTGCTTACAAAACTATCTTGTACCGTATAACACATGGTGGAGAGAATAGGACCGTTAGTATTTGTCAAATTATGTGAAAATCTTCTTGGCCAGACACAGAGGGTGACCAGTGTCGTGATACAATGCAAAAACTTGAACTATTTGAATATGAAAACCAGTCATTCCTAGTGATCATTAGAATTGTAAATCGCTCAATATTTGAATCTTCCACACCACAAAACACCACACAAGCAAACAGTATATACTTAGGCTATAATGTTTTTTTAGTTCTATTCTTGCATTTTTATCAACCCAGGAAAACGTTTAGACCTCCTAAAGGAAATAACATGATATGATTCAGGCTGACCTTTTTATTTTAGCGGCGTTTGGGGCGGGGTTATCTAAAAAAAGAGAGAACTGGGAGTGTTTACCTCGGGCAAAACAACATCATCTTACCATGTGAACATTTTTACAGGACAAAATATATTGAGGTAATAATAATTTTTTTTCAGAACAACCTGTTTGATTTTCACTTATGGTAATGAATGGCAGAACTGGTCTCATCTGAATCAGCAGGTTTGTTTACTTTGAAACATAACATACTATAAGCAAGATTTATATCTACTTTTTATCTTAAAAAAACTAGACTTTTCATGACTCACCAGATGAACTGTAACTGTAGTTTTTACTTTTACTAGACAGATGTCACAAAATGAGACGGCAGCCCACAATTTGTCTGTGAGAATGACACACTGTAGAAAGCAAATGTGTTATGATTTTAGAATTGGTTTGCACATGTGTAATGTATTTCTGTATTTCTTTATTTGTTTTTAATTTAATATTTGAATATAATGTGGGAAGAAAACGAAGAAAAGGACGATGGAAAGGATGGTATAACAATAATTCGGAAAAAAACATTTGATGCAAATACATTTACTACACAAGTTATGGTGGGGTGTTTTTTGCCTCTGTTTTGCATCTTAACCTCTTGACGTGACTTTAAACATTAAAAATATAAACTACTTCATAAAAATATTCAAATTATATAAGTCCCCAATCCAAGTCCAAATGACTCATTGAGTTCTCGTGACTTATGCTGATCTTTCTCGTTTTAGATTAGACTGAAACATCAGAGAGGAGCCGTGAGAGCCGTGATGGACATGAGTCTGTTTGTGTTGCTTCTGCTGTCAGGTCGGTATCGTCAGTTCAATCTGTTTTCTCAAGTATCTGTGCACATGCATTTATATAAAAATGTTCATTTTAATAGAGTATTTGTGCAGCGCCTCTGGCTTTCAGCGGAAGTACTTCTTTCAAAATCAGAATATGTCATGGTCAGAAGCTCAGAGTTATTGTAGAGAGAAGTACACTGATCTGGCTACTGTAGACTCTATGGATGATGTGAACAGGATGATAAATACAGTGAATGATGGATACAGTGGATCAGTGTGGATTGGACTGAAGAGGAGGACACCATCATGTATTTCTATCAAGAGCATAAGCTTTATATTGTATTTCATTTGAAATAGATTTAAAAAAACAGTTTGTCAGATTGACCTTGTCCCATGATGAAAAATACAATTTGAATGACCCTTCACTGCAGACTGCCATTCGGAATAAGGTTTGTATATGTCTTCTGTGTTCGGTTAATTCAAGTATGTCAAGTATGTATTTGGTGATACAATAGAGTCACTAAGTCTATTATCAGGGCTAAATTATTGAAATGTGTATAAGGTTCATGTTTTGGATTATCTCTTAAAACCCATGATGAACCCATCAGTTGAACCAGCCTATACAAATGCTATGATTTCTTTGTGTCTTTGTTGTTTTTTCAGATAAGTGAAAAGCTGAGGAGTGTCGGACTGGAGCACAATAAGCTGGAGAAAGGATGAAGGTGGAGAGGTGTTTCACCTGGAGAGTAATCGCACAGGGAATTCAAATAAGCAATGTGATAGCAACTAATGTTCAATGCATCTCTATAAAGTGAACTTTAAAACAGACTCGTAGAGTGTAAAGAGAATTACATGATGTGATTAGGTAGATGTGTACAATATTTAACATAGTACAATATGAAATAGCTGCTTGTTTATAAACATGTGTTACCCTAACAGTCCTGTCAGAGCCAGACTCTAGGAGTTTCACACTACCTATCCATGTCACTGCATACACAACTAATTTTGATGGGACTAAAACCATTCAAAATCTTTTTAAACCCTTTAAATTACATTTAATGAACAAGCAATAGTCATACAGTAGGTCCGGTTTCACAGACAATGCTTAGCTTAAGCCAGGACTATGTGTCATGGTTCTGCCACTCTCGTTCAGGCTTTTCCAGTCTTGGGGCAGGATTATGATAGTATCACATGTCTAGTGTGAGAAAGACATGGCTTTTTTTTATTGACATGCCATGTGCTTTCTCGTGTCTCGTCAGTGTCCCCGATCTCTTGTTTCCTAGTTAGTGTTGATTAATTAGTTAATCCCTTGCAGCTGTTCCCTGTTAATTTTGACCCTTTAAATTGGAGTCATGTTTATCTGTCCGGTGCTCGTTTGTTTTGTTTCCAGCGTTCGTGGTCCAGCGCTCTTTTTCCAGAGTTGGATTTATATTGTATGAAGTTGCGTCTTGTTTTCCTGTTCGTGAGTTTTCCCAGTTTTTAGTATAGTGTCAGTTAGTCTACGTCCCTGTTTGCCTGTTCTTATTTATCCCTTGTATTATTGTTTTACCCCCTCGTGAGTCTTTGTTTTTGTGTTTTAAGTTAATAAATTGGATAACCCCGTCACCATGGTATACAAAATGGACGATTTGTATTGGCTTTGCATCTACATGCATGAAGGTTGGTGTAACAACAGCACTATTTTGGACAGACACTGTTCTCCTGACCTGGAGTTCATGTCGGTGAGATGCATACCGTTTTTTCTGCCTAGAGAGCTAGCTGCTGTTGTCATCACTGCAGTCTACATACCACCAGACGCTAATGTAAACACAGCTCTCACTCTGCTGCTAAATGCCATCAATATTCACCAGCGCGCCCACCCAACTGGCGTCCACATTATTGCAGGATACTTTAATAAGGCAAATCTCAATACTGTATTACCAAAATTCTACCATATGTTAAATGCCCAACAAGAGGGGAAAAACTCTGGATCATGTGTATTCCAACATCAAGCATGCGTACAGAGCCATACTCCTCCCCCACCTGGGCTGGTCAGATCATCTCTCCCTGCTCCTCACCCCAGCATACACACCCCTCAGTCGACAACCACTAAAAGGACCATCACCACCTGGCCCGAGGACGCCCTCCCCCGACTGCAGGATTGCTTGAACATACACAGTGGGAAGCCTTCTACCATGAAGACCCGGCAACATTCACAGAACTAGTACTGTCTTACATCAAGTACTGTATTGGGAATGTCACTGTGGAAAAGTGCATCCGGGTGTTCCCAAATCAGAAACCCTGGATGACGAGCCAGGTCCGCATCCTCCTCCGGGCCCGTGACTCAGCCTACAGGTCAGGTGACAGAGCATTGTACAGCGTCACTCGCGCCGACCTGAGGAGAGGCATCAGGACTGCCAAAACAGAATACAAGAGTATAGAGGAACATCACAACAACCCAAGGCAGGTGTGGCAGGGCATACAGACCATCACCAACTACAGAGGCCGTGCTGTGACACCCGGGGACTTAGACGCGGGGTTGGCAGAGGAGCTGAAGAGCTTCTTTGCCCGCTTTGAGTCTCAAACACAGCACTCAGCAACATCACTCCAACGACCACCACAACCCTCACCAGCCTCCAGCACCCACCCCCCGCCCCCCACTCATTCTTGAGCCACAGGACGTGAGGCGGGTGCTCTGTGCAGTGAACCCTAGGAAGACAACAGGTCCAGATGGAGTACCTGGGAAGGTGCTCAAGGCATGTGCCAAGCAGCTATCAAAGGTCTTCACTGACATTTTCAACTTATCTCTGGAACGAGCCGTCATCCCACCCTGCTTGAAATCAGCCATAATCATCAAGATCCCTAAAATGTCACCCAGAACATCCTCAATGACTTCCGCCCCATAGCACTCAGCCCAGTCATCACCAAGCGCTTTGATAACCTGGTTCTGAGACACATCAAAGCCTGTCTCACCCCCACCCTGGACCCGCACCAGTTTCCATACCAGTCTAACGATTGACCAAAGACGCCATAGCCATCGCTCTCAACTTAGCGCCGAGTCACCTGGAGCAACAGGGGAGCTACGTCATATTGACTTCAGCTCAGCCTTTATCTCAATAATACCGAACATTCTAAACCCCAAGCTAGCCAACCTGGGGCTCCCACCAGCCACCTGTTCCTGGATAAAAGACTTCTTGGTCAACCGACCCCAGCAGGTGAAACTGGGTCCTCAACTCTCCTCCTCCCGCACTGGCTCTCCCCAGGGCGGTATGCTGAGCCCACTACTCTACTCCCTCTACACATCCGACTGCAGTCCCGCCCACCCAGAGAACATCATTGTCAAATTTGCTGATGACACAACGATGGTGAGGCTGATTATAGGTGTAAAAGAGGCGGATTATAGAGACGATGTCCTGAAACTTGGTGAGTGGTGTGCATCAAACAACCTGGCACTAACATCACCTAGACCAAAGAACTCATCCTGAACTTCAGTCGTAACAGAGCCGCCCCTGCCACCCTGTACATCAACGGTGAATGTGTAGAGCGAGTGGAATCCTTAAAATTCCTCGGCATCCACATCTCTGCAGACCTCTCCTGGTCGGTCAACACCACAAGCGCTGGTCAAGAAGGCCCAGCAGCGGCTACACTTCCTGAGGGTGCTCAGGAAGGAGCAACTAAACACTGAGCTGGTGGTGACCTTCTACCATTCCACCATAAAAACATTGATTATTCACCACAAAATAACATGAGCAATTGTATTTGGCATTAGCTAACAAGAAACAACATTATTAAATGCTGAAAACTATATAGCTCATTGTTGCTTCCATGTTAATGCAGGGGTTCCCAAATTTTAGATCCAAGAAGTATAATCTCTCAAGATCCTCCAGAAATACAGGGAAAAACACACATTTGTTCCTTTTTAGTAGTTTCTTATTATGAATCAATAAGTTAACTGTAACTTTGAAATACGTAATGGTAGGGCTGTGATTGTGTCAAATTGTACTTGAAATTGTAATGTTGATTATTAATGTTGAACGGATTTCGCATTTAAGTACAGTATGTTTGAAACTTCCTACACACAGCACTTGTGGCTTCCACTGTCAAAACAAGCATTATAAACAATTAAACCAATAAACCCGTGTCATTGTTAGTCAAAACATTCACTAATGCTAACAAACACATGATTTTAAATACAAACCCGATTACAAAAAAGTTGGGACACTCTACAAATTGTGAGTAAAAAAGGAATGGAATAATTTACAAATCTCATATACTTATATTTTATTTACAATAGAATATAGATAACATGTCAAATGTTGAAAGTGAGACATTTTGAAATATCATGCCAAATATTGGCTCATTTTGGATTTCATGAGAGCTGCAAAAAAGTTGGGACAGGTAGCAATAAGAGGCTGAAAAGGTTAAATGTACATATTTGGAGGACCAATTTGCAACTAATTAGGTCAATTTGCAACATGATTGGGTATAAAAAGAGCATCTCAGAGTGGCAGTGTCTCTCAGAAGTCAAGATGGGTAGAGGATCACCAATTCCCCAACTCTATAGCTTAAACTCTATAGGTCAAAAAAGAAGCCATATCTAAACATGATCCAGAAGCGCAGGCGTTTTCTCTGGGCCAAGGCTCCTTTAAAATGGACTGTGGCAAAGTGGAAAACTGTTCTGTGGTCAGACGAATCAAAATTTGAAGTTCTTTTTGGAAAACTGGGACGCCATGTCATCCGGACTAAAGAGGACAAGGACAACCCAAGTTGTTATCAGCACTCAGTTCAGAAGCCTGCATCTCTGATGGTATGGGGTTGCATGAGTGCGTGTGGCATGGGCAGCTTACACATCTGGAAAGGCACCATCAATGCTGAAAGGTATATCCAAGTTCTAGAACAACATATGCTCCCATCCAGACGTCGTCTCTTTCAGGGAAGACCTTGCATTTTCCAACATGACAATGTCAGACCACATACTGCATCAATTACAACATCATGGCTGCGTAGAAGGATCCGGGTATTGAAATGGCCAGCCTGCAGTCCAGATCTTTCACCCATAGATAACATTTGGCGCATCATAAAGGGGAAGATGCGACAAAGAAGACCTAAGACAGTTGAGCAACTAGAAGCCTGTATTAGACAAGAATGGGACAACATTCCTATTACTAAACTTGAGCAACTTGTCTCCTCAGTCCCCACACGTTTGCGGACTGTTATAAAAAGAAGAGGGGATGCCACACAGTGGTAAACATGGCCTTGTCCCAACTTTTTTGAGATGTGTTGATGCCATGAAATAAAAAATCAACTTATTTTTCCCTTAAAATGCTACATTTTATCAGTTTAAACATTTAATATGTCATCTTTGTTGTATTCAGAATAAAATGTTGAAATATGAAACTTCCACATCATTGCATTCTGTTTTTATTCACAATTTGTACAGTGTTACAACTTTTCTGGAATCAGGTTTGTAGTAGGGGTGCCCCGAAAACAACTCCCGTCCTCCTAAGTCTGGCCCTGTTCACGACTAATCTAACTGTTGCATTCTTGATTAGGTTGTTCCTTTGCAATGTATAATATATATATTTTTTATATATGTAACTTTAGTTTACAATAAACATTTTTGTAACAACATTTATATAGTGTTCATATATTGTGTATGCATGTATGTGGCTATGTGCTACTACTCAACTACTCAAAAACCCTATAAATCTTTAACATTTTTGATGTCACTGGTATGAACAACTACCAATGATGAGTGCTTGATCACAAGGCACTGATAAAACTTGTTCCATTTCTTTTGGAAGTAATGTGAACTCTGTCAATCAGATTACAGCTATATTAGAACTACAACTAGACTGAGAAAATACTTATGTCACATATACACTGTCCGTACTCGTCACTGAAGAGGCTGATATAAAGGTCAGATAAGAGATATTTCAAATTTTGTCAAAGTATCTGTAGATTTTCTATTTACATTTTTGCATTTGACAGACACTTTTATCCAAAGCAACAGTGAAGTCGAGGTACATTTGAGGTATGTGCGTTCCCTGGGATTTAAAGCCATATTATACATAAAATATACTAAACAAATGTACTTTGTGTCTCAAATAGAATTTGGACATAACTAGAAATTAAATATTGCCTAACACAGCAACACAACACCATAAATAAACACAGCCGTGGAAAACATTAAGATAATTTTTTTTCTGATTTTAAAATTTACTACTTATAGGTATGTGTTTAAGTAAAATTATCATTTTAGTTTCATTCTGTGAACTACTAGCAATATTTTTATCCAAAATTTAAAATAGCTTCTATTTGCAGAAAATCAAAAATAGAGAAACTGGTGAAAATAAAAAATACGCTCTGTATTTGAAAACAGGTTATTTAAACTTTTAAGCAATACAACAGTAATATGTGTACATCATGTATTTTGGAAAAGTTATGATGACCTCGATGTAATGAGTTTCAATAAAAGGAAGGAGGCGGGAACCGGCGAACGTTTAACAAACTTTTAATCAAAATAAACAAACAACTGAAAATAAAATGGTGGCAGCTCCTCACGGACCACTGCCGCCCACACAAACACAATAAATCACTAAACATATGTCCAGGCTCACTCCTCTCTCCTCAGCAGTCCTGTAGCTCGTCCTCTTATGCTCCCGATCTCCTCTGTGAGAGATGCGGGACCGGTGTGCGCACTGTTGACACACATTATCACTCACGCCACCGGCCCCGCCTCCCTGTCTCACGGCTCTCGTCCTGCTACCCTCGTTACATACCCCCATCGCCCCTTACAGGCCGTAGGGTACCACCGAGACTGTGCTTACTTCCCCCCCGGGGAGCCCGCCTTGGCGTCCGCAGCCCCTGGGGGTATGCACCGGCGAGACGACAGAGGAAAAAGAAAAAAAATCTGGTTCCGTTCCCCGACACACTGTCGCTCAGTCCTCAGCCAGCCGATCACTTCGGCCCTCGCTGGAATTCTCGTCGGCTGGCCAAGCGGCTTTGGCGCTTCATTTGATGGCAGTCCTTCAGGTCTGCCAAGCCAAACTCCTCCAAGGGATGGATGAGTCTGGACCAGACTACTTCCTGAGACTCAGGTGAGGAATAGGGAGGGTAATTCCCACCCGGGTGCAGAGCACATAAGCGCACGTTCTGCTTACGGAGGTGAGACATTTACTGGAAAAGGAACCATAGAACCGGTTCCCCCGATCAAACCGAGTCGGGCTTCCACAGCCACTACTTCCTCGTGCCCACAAAGGATGGTGGTCTCCGTCCCATCCTCGATCTCAGATACCTGAACCGTACTTCCACATCCAGATAGCCCCCCATCACAGACGATTCTTGAGATTGGGTGACATATCAATACACGGTCCTTCCGTTTGGGCTGTCCCTGGCTCCTCGCACTTTCACAAAGTTCTGAACTACCTCAGTTTCTTCCCCCTCGTTGGAGGTGTTTCTTTTAGTTAGTCAATATTATTTACTGTGTTTTTCCCCATCGTGGGTTTACTTTGGATTTGTAATTTAAATAATATATTTTGTTAACCCTTACCTGCCTGCGCCTGGGTTCTGTCTCATCCCGTTCCGTGACAAGTATAGTATTGCATACTTCGCTGAACTTCGCGAACGTTTTGCTCTCTCTCTCTCCTGCACACAGTGAAAGTGATGTCTGCGCATGCTCCTTCTCTTGCGCTCCTTGCTGTCGCTTGGGCTTATCTGGCAGAATTGTTCAATAAGGGACAATGAAAATTGTTACGAAACTAAAATATTTTCGAGTGTATCGAGCACCGAAATACTATGTAATACGCCCAACTCGTTTTTTGACAAGATGACCATGTTAAGCATAGAAGACAGCACATTTAGTTCAAGTTCAAGTTCAAGTGTGCTTTATTGTCAATTCTTCCACATGTACAGTACATACATACAGAGAATCGAAATTGCGTTACTCTCAGACCCTTGGTGCATACAATAACATTAAACATTAAACACTGACAGTAGACGTTGAAATATAGATAATACAAACTATATGGATATACAATGAGGACATTGTAGAACAATAAAGAAAAAATAAAAATAAAGAGAGATAAAGTGACAATAGGCACATGGCAGATAAAGTGCAAACCAGTTAAATAAAACAATACTGTGCAGATGTGAGTAGCAAAAAAAGAACAGTCTTTTATCAGACTGTCAGAAGAGGTAGATTCCAGACAATGCTGGATGAGGTAGAGATCATTGCTGCAGTGACGCACAAAGTGACTGGTGCGGGTCACAGATTGTAAAGGGGGGGGGGGATCGTAGTGTCAGAGTTCAGTGTTGCTTGGGGTTAAAGAGGGGAGGGGGGGCAAGGACGGGGGGAGTTCAGCTTCCTGACCGCCTGATGGATGAAGCTGTCCTTCAGCTGCTGGTCCCCTCGCCTGGAGACTCCGCAGTCTCCTCCCTGATGGCAGCAGACTGAAGAAGCTGTGTGTCGGGTGGGTGGGATCACCTGCAATGCTGAGGGCTTTGCGGGTGAGACGGGTGCGTAGATGTCCTGGAGGGGGGGAGAGAGACACCAACGATCTTCTCAGCTGCTCTCACTATCCGTTGAAGGGACTTGCGGCAGGACGCATTGCAGGCGCCATACCACACAGTGATGCAGCTAGTCAGGATACTCTCGATGGTGCCTCTTAGAAAGTGCACATGATGGGGGTCGGGGCTCTGGCTCTTCTGAGTTTGCGGAGGAATAGAACGTTGCTGTGCTTTC
>VCII01000936.1:0-14111 GCA_006030095.1 Triplophysa siluroides | reverse complement strand
TTTTCAACACAACGACCATGAACGTCTTTCAAACTCTCAAATGGAATAAACGCAGATATCATCGCCTCGTGAGGATGAACCGCTTCGCTTTTCGTGTGAATTTAACTCAATGATTGATTACATTATATACATCTCAGCGTTCAGCTTCAGGCAGGTGTGTTCGAGTGCGCAGTGCCGCCTGAAGTTTCCAGCCAATCAAATGCTGCGTGGACAAACAGGTGATCCTGAGCGCATGTTGTCTCAGAGTGGAATGCGTGTCTGACACAAAACATTGAAGAGATTCTACGGGTTGTGTAACTTTCAAAATATGGTCACAAACCTGTCCCTACACTTTACAGGCATGTAAAAAACTTCCAAATGAAAAAGAATCCACCCGATTTAGCCATTAATACTCAAGTCAGCGCCGTTTTATAATGATGATTGTTATTTAAGTCTTTATGGTTTTGTACATATTTTTCTAAATTAATTGAATTTCGTTTGTACTTGAAAAACACATGTCCCCCTCCCTATGTTAACTTTTTTGTATGGTGTATAAATTCAGATTAAAGATGTAATTAATTATTTGGGTGTAAAGGTGTCTTTCAAGTAAAATATGATTCCTGCAGAACTTAATCTCAAACCCATAAAAGACATTATTAGGAAAAAGTTCAATTCATGGCTAGCAAGAGACTTGTCTCTCACTGGTCGAGTCTTATTGTCAAAAGCAGGTCTGTTCTAAGTCCTCGTATACAATAACTCTTGTTTAAGTAGATGGGATTTTGATTGTTAAACACGAGTTCAATAACCGCATGGGTGAAAATTTCGAGTTGACTGGCAGTTCGAAAATATCCTTCATCAGTAGGCCTAATAAATGCCTTTTATATTTCACGGTTAGTTGCCTGATAGACAAAATGTGTCCTACATTTCATTTCAGTTTTTATCCTTGTATTTACATTATTTACCTCATCTTTAATGCATATATTTTTAGAAAATATCATCTGCAAATATCTGTTTTAAAATGGTTCATTACCAAGAGCCAGTTTAACAGCCTTAGGTGTTCCGAAAGTTTATTCACATTTACATTTATGCACTTGGCAGACAAAGCAACTTACTTTGCATTTTCTTATACATTTTTTACATAGGTATTTGCAATCCCCTGGGATCGAACCCACAACCTTTGCTCTTACCACTGAGCTACAGGAAAACTATGCATGTGCACATAAAGATAAAAGCTAAAAAGCTAGAAAGCTAGAAAAATTCACGTGCACATTAAAAAGGAAAGTATCCCACTTAACTCAATGATGACAAAATACTACACTGTATACATTAAAGTTTGCACAAATCTACAAAACTGCAAAGATAGATTGAAACAGTAAGCTCATTATTGGAAAGAAGAAATAAATTGTCTTTACCACCTCTTTAAGTGAATAAATGACGTTTGTTGAAACAGTGCCACCTGCTGACAAGATCAGGCGCTGTTTAACAGCGCAACACAACAAACGCTTCAGAGATGTTTTTAATGAAGTGAATTTAAGTTTTTATCAGTAATATTTAACATGGCTAAGCCCTTACTTCACACACTTTGCATTTGTTTGTCTTAAAACGTCTCCCTCTGGCTTTAGACGGTCATTGTTTATCGACGAATGAGTGTATTTTGCTTCGCTACCACTAGATGGCAGTCTTCTAATGAAGACAATGGTTCTAAGTTAAGTACAATGAAGTATATGGTTCAGGAATGATCGTGTAAAACAGGTTATTAAAATGGCAATGTGTTATTTATAATATGCCGCAAACAATGCATTAATGATGAATGATAGCTAGTTCTGCCGTTTGAGACTTGCCATTGGCTGTTGCTTTGAACGATCAATGACGCAGTTCCCAGTGCCGTTTTTGCGATGTTTTTGTTGGTCCTTTAGTAATATATTCGTTTTTCCGAGTTGTGTTTCGGGCAATAATGTGTATAATGAACCATCTGTGACTCAAAAATCATAACGTTATTGTAATTTCTGAGGGGTTACCGTCGATGGAAGTACTCTGCATTCTCAGCAGTATAAATAGCAGGCGGCGAAATGTTTTCTATGTCTCGCGTAGAGCTTCCAGGGGTGGTTGTGGGGCTGGTTGGCGGCTCTGCGCGAGGCGGCCGAACGTGTTGCTTACCCAGTTTGATTGGAGGCTTCACGTTCGGCTTTTGTTTATTAGCATAGAAACACGAATATTATGCGGAACAAATGCTTCTTAAATATACATTTATGTTTGAGTTTATACAACAATAAATATGTTTTCATAGTCATACACAGTCAGCTTGCTGTTGTACCGTTCCAATATGGCGGGGCGGACGACAAGTAATCCTTTTATGGACTTCTATCCATAAAAGGACGCGAGGGATTACAAGGTGTCTTTAGAAAGCCTTCCTCACAAGGAGGTGCAGACAAAGTTCTTGTATTTGGGCAAGCACAGTAGTGTAAGGCGCTACCATGTAATGACTCTCCGAACCGTTAGTTGGCATCACACTTCTGCACCGTATGCCTCTCCCGTCTCCCGTCTCCCAGCCTCTAGGTGGCGTCAGCTGATACAGAGTACTTTGTGTTACTGCTCATGTTTATTAGCGACACCTGTGTTTGATTCTAATTCAACTTGCCTTTTTTATTCTCTTGTGTTCAGTCTTGAGCCTTCGATGGATCTGTTAACCTCACATAAAAAGCTAAGTTTCTGTTTTTTGGATGTTACCTGCTTATTGTTTCTTGAACTTTTTGGTGGAAGCTCGGCTCCCGTTTCGTTGTACTTTTTGGGATATCAAGTAAAGTCTTATTGTTCAAATCATATAAGCCTCCTGACTGTAACTCTTCTGCCTTCTGGGTCCAACAATTATTTATCATCTTCATTAGCTCAGTGATAAAAACTCACTTCATGACCCGAATTCGTTCCTAGCACTGGGTACCCATTACAAGTAGACGGCAGCATTCGTATATCCAACACCCAGGAGACAAACTGGTAAAGTTACTGCTGACTCTCGTAGCATGAGGGCAAACATAACATTGTTATGTATATTTATATCAAGTAGATGCTTTCTTCATTAAATATGACATTAAAACTCATTTATAAAAAATTTAGGGTATGCTGTATTGTTTAGGGATGAGCAATTGAAGATGATGAGATAGTAGTGATGAAAGTTTTCAATCATTTTAAAACAAATATTCGTCTTCTAGTGACATAAAGGTATTAACATAATAACATAAATTATAGAGGAAATGCTAAATGATTGTAGGAAAAAAACATGATCAAATTTACTGTCAAATATGAAATCACCGATGGCTTTATTTTTAAGTTGCTTGGGATGTAGTACTTTTAAAAGACTCCTCCTTAAAGTTAATAATATATTCTTCAAGGTTTTTATGCCGTAGCAACCATGAATTAGCACTTGTCTTCTGAGCTTAAAGAAGATCTCTTTGAGAATATCTCCAGGTTTGATCTCAGATCAAATATTTGTGTACTTTTAAATATAAGACAGAGTCTGGAGATTTAAATTCTAATAGATGAAATTATTTGATATTATATTATATTATATAATATTTATTTTGCACCTTATTTTAATTAACCTTTATTGTGTGTAGTTATTGTAGGTCTTTTGTTTTATGTTTAATGCTTTGGCAAAACAAAATCGTGACTGAAAATTAAACTATTTCTATAAAAACTTTATAGCATTTTTTAACAAGACAAATATTTCATCTATTTTTCTAGCCAAATTCTTAACACAAGCGTACCTTTGTCTGTTAAACCTCTATTATTATTTCATAATCCACAATAGTTAGTTTGATACATACAAAAAGGTGAAAGGAAGGTTAAAAAATCTAATATAATTTTGTATAATATTAATAACAATATAATAATTAATAGAGAGGGCTCAAGGGTTTTCTTATATTGTAATGTATGTATATGACCCCTGGCTCAATGTTTTGTTTTTAAATCTTACCCTTGTGTGATAATTGTTGTTGTCTAAATCATAAACTTGCATTTACTTGAGTAAATAATTATACATGAAAAAAACGGTGGCGCTGTCATGTGTCTTGAATTTTTCTCTCTTCAAGATTCAGCGTGTTCGTATTGGCGAAGGATTCAAGTCTCATGATAACATCTATTCTATCCGGCTTGCAAAGGATGCTTTCCATTGTTACGTCACGGTCACACAGTATATAAGCTCGAGAGCAGCGTTTTCATTTGTGCTCGTGAGAGTTCACAGCGTTTATCGAGTCTTGTAGTGTACTTTGTCTGCTTTTGTCGAGAGTTTCTCAGCTGTAAAGTCTTCAGTGTTTGGCTGTCACACTCTGAATGTCTTACAGTTGAGTCTTTCTCTGATATAACGTAAGGATCACTGCTCCAAAATCCTCTGAGCCCTCGACAGTGGAAAACTGTACGTAACGTTGTTTGCGATATGTTTCCTTAAAGTTTTTATTTGATTAATCAGGATTTGACATGAACTGCATGTGAGCGCGAAAGTAACGTTATGTCACTGAAATCCATAATATATCGCTTATTTGTTTCCTAATTTTCTTGGGTAAAAGCGTCTGCTTAATGCTTAGATGGAAATGTAATCTAAATTTAAGTCAGTTAACGTCCCAACGACACTAAAAGTATACCCTGTTTCTACTATGGTTAAGTATTTGAGTGTGTACTGTAGCGAAACACGCATAAAAACACAATCGCAAGCATCGTTTTCATGTATTACTGTTGGATCTTAACTTTGGGATATTTGTGGTCATCATATTTGTGCTTGTCAAGATATTTTTAACTCAATGTACACATGTGTACATCATCATCGTCTGTTTGTCTGCCGCTGCTTTACAGTACAGCTCACCTGAAAGCCTGTTGTTTATTTTCTTGACATTATATGTTTTTCTCACACCTGACACTTCTTGACAATATGATGCTGTGATCATTTACTTTTGTGCTGTTATTCTTATGATGTTTTTTTCATGTACAGGTCCAGATAGGATGGCTCAACGATCTTATCCAATGTCTGAGACAGCGAATAACATCAACTCCTCCACTACAGGGTAACATAAGACATACACGCAGTAAACATTATGAACAGAAACTGGATTTTTAAGCAATGTTGAATAGACACAGTCTTAAGTTTATGCATTTTAGTTCAAATAAAAATCATGTTTTGTCCTTTTTTAACAATATGTTGTATGTATTATAGAGCTTCATGTCAGAGTGTACCTGCCTAGAGTTCACGGTGTAACATCTCTCAGGTTTGAGTTATAACGTTACCAGATTCCTCATGGTAACTACTACATCAAACCACGTTCTACTATGACACATGTATTACTTTCTGAGTTTGTTGTATTTACAGCTCATTCGCAGTGTAAAGTTCGAGATGTTGCTACCGAGGAGGCTGTTATGTGCTCAGGCTGGACATTCTTCAAACCTACCTGATGAAAAACATCATAGAGCTCCAACTAGGGATGGGAATTGATAAGAATTTAACGATTCCGATTCCATTATCGATATTGCTTATCGATCCGATTCCTTATCGATTCTCTTATCGATTCTCATTGGGTGAGGGAATAAGTACAAATTTGTTTGTTTGTATTAACTCGCTTTAATATCTGATAAGAACATAGCACATACTCAGAGTATACACAAATTATGTGTAGCAACCTCAGAACAAACCTAAAAGTAGGCTACAAAGTAAAGTCCAGGGACCTATAGAATTTTTCACATTCATCATTGGTCCAGACAAAAAATAAAATAAAACTGCCATAAGTGCCATAAAAACTAAAAACACAGACTAAACAGTCAAGGTCATCATCATCTAAATTTGATTGACAATGACAATGGAGAGATTATTATTCATATAGTAAAAGTTTACACAATGAAATGGCGCTCACATGAACTAAATAGAGAAGTTACCTTCGGCATTAATAGCAGATGACGTCTCGTTAGCTCCGCTGCTGCTTGACTCACTGTTGTTGTTGTGTCGCTAAGTAGTAGTGTATCAAACACGCGACAGTCCTGCAAATGAATTGCGTGCTGTGTGGCCAAATGTTTCTGCATATTGGAGGTAGTTCCCCCCTTTGCCGAAATTAAAACTTTTACAGTTGTTGCAAATGACCGCATTGGCGTCTTTTCTAGTGAAATATAACCACACTTTAGATCGCTTCTGCCTCGATGACATGTTTGCTGCGTAACCAAAACAACGCAGCGCGTTGACACATTTGCAACGAGCGGAACCGATAAGCGGAATCGTTAAGCAGGTACGCTAACGGTTCCAAGGAATCGATTCACTGGGCACCGGTTCTAAAGAAGGTTCCCATCCCTAGCTCCAACATCATCAACATCAGGTACAGCGCATACTTTGCTCCGGATACATCCAGAGTGTGTCCGCTGCTACACATCCGTAAGTTAATTCATTTGTTTGTCAATTTCACATTCCTCTGTTTACACATTTGTAAAATGTGCTCCTCACTGTAACTGTTTTGTTTACCAGGTTCAGTCAGTCTGAGTGTCCTCAGATTCAGACACAAGTCTTACTGCTGATCCCTCCCAGGTTAGATTTATAACAGAGCTCTGATCATAACTAGTTTTCAGTTCAAGTAAAATGGACGTGCATTAAATCTGTTTGTTGTATTTATTGCCCAGGCTAAATACAGGCTTCGTGGCACTCCTACATCACAGGTTAGATTTACATCAGAGCTCTCATCATAACATCTGCCTGGTTCAAGTAAAAAAAGTCGAATGTACATGTGTTTTATCTCTGTTTGTTATATTTACAGAAAAGTCATACAGACAGACGTGAAGAGATGAGGGCAGTGTCCACAATGACATCTACACCACTGAGAGTTCATCAACTTCTTGTTATATTCCTTAAACACTTGTAGTATTTGGTTTAACCATGTTCACTTGTAATTGTCCTTCCGTGTTTGCTAAAAAAGTTCAACAATATTTTGATGTATTTCTAGACCTTTATCTGTTTGTCCTGACCCCGATGATTCTTCTCTGTGTGAGGGTCCAAGTGTCAAACATCAACATTTGGATACATCACAGGTCAGATTTATACCAGAGCTCTGATCATACTTAGGTTGAATTTCAAGTTTAAAATAGTTGAATGTACTTGCTTTAAATCTCTGTTTGTTGTGGTTACAGCAAAGTCAAACAAACACATTCAAGAAGAGGAATCAGAAGAGTTACGTCCTGTGACCCGGCCCACATGGAAGAGTCGTGCCGCTCCTCATTCACAGGAACAATTCAAAATGGAAGTGCCAAAATGGAGTGTGTACTTCAGTACATAATCATCCATCACACCTCCACTGCCTTCAAAAGAGGAAAAGATCTGAAAGTTAATACGTCTGCCCAATTCACATTCTTTTATCCGCATTTGTTTT
Organism: Triplophysa siluroides; assembly: GCA_006030095.1. Lineage (NCBI taxonomy): Eukaryota > Metazoa > Chordata > Actinopteri > Cypriniformes > Nemacheilidae > Triplophysa > Triplophysa siluroides. The sequence continues at coordinate 6,747 of VCII01000936.1, read as the reverse complement.
AATACATTATTGTTATTTTTTTTTATTTGCTTCAGTCCAGCCTGAGATTAAGACACAGAAGGAAGCGTTACCCGCCCAGGCTCACTACAGGATTCAGTGCTTCCCACAAGTCAATGCGGCCCCATTCTCTGCTACACGTGTGACTCCGTTGAACACTGAGAGAGACCCAGTGAATGTCCAGAAGGGCATAACTACTGGCAATTTCTGTTAACAATGAAGTGTAACAAACATGCAGTAAATCTCTCTTTGTTTTATTGACAGCAAAGTCATACAGACGTTCCTAGGGTGACAAGACCCAAACAAAACAGGGTCTGCATGGCTGAGACCAGAGATGGATCTGTATCTCAGTAAGTTTAGCGAGTCTTCTCTTTTTTTCCTTTAAACATTTGTTTAAATCATTTACCTGTGCAGTGGTTTAGTGTTTGAATGTTTGCATAAACAGAACTTATTGTTTCAGTCCACCCCGCACCTGCACAGACTCTCTGCAAAAATTCTGAGATCCCTGTTCTATCAGGAAAAAGAGAAGTGGTGTGTCGCTTTGCGAGGGCTACAGAGAACGGCTGGAATCTTACTACAGTCCTCCCTTTCAAGGGTCCTGCTTGCGAATGTCTCCTGGTCAATCTGCTTGTTTTATTATCCAACTTATGTCCAATATAAAAAGGCAAAAAAACGCTTCTGTTATTAATTTTAAAAGAATACTTCACCCAAAAAATGAAAATTCTGTCATCATTTAGTCACCTTCGATTTGTTCCAAATCTGTATACATTTCTTTATTCTGATAAACACAAAGATATTTGGAAGAATGCTTATAACCAGACAAAAAATGAAGTATTTTTTCCTATAATGGGGGCAAGATCTGTTTGGTTATAACCATCATCCACATATCTTTCTCTGTGTTAATCAGAACAATAAAATTAAAAACATTACATAATGCATTCTGATATGAACTAACAATAAATCTCTTTTTACAGCATGTATTAATATTTGTGTCTGTTACTTAATACAAATCCAGTTTTTAAGTTCAATGAGAAATCTTAACAAACACTTTTCATATTTTAACAAACAAATAAACACAGCTGAACTTCCGTAACACGAGTGAAGCACACTGACGGGCCATATGTTCACATTTAGAGTTTGCTATAAGCCATCATTAGGCACATATTCGTTTAAATTTTTCTATGGTAAGAACACATCAGATGAACGTGGCTCATTGATTTGGTGAAATTATTCTGCGTTTATGAACTGTACATTTTTATCTTGGTGTTTGTGACATGAAATACACACAACATGTCCCTGAGAAGTTATTTATTAAGGCCAGTCGCTTCTAGCGTGCCTCTGCCTCCGTGCCACAAAAGCAGGTTTGAATCTGGCAGTTTGTGCCTTGTCACTTCTCGCACAGACATATGCACGGGATCGTACTGCTCAAGTGGTTCATGTAAACAGCGATCTTGCGATCAGCTACAAGGCGCATCTTACATTAAACACACATACTGGACAAAAATTGTATATGGCTGCTTTAAGCTAAAATTAACTTGAATACTTCTTATGTACAGAATGACATTGCTTATAATAGCAGATCTTATAATAATAATCAGCTTTATTAATATTTTTTTCTAGCCAATGGAATTTACAAGACCCAAGGGAACATAAGAAGAATTACAACACCGAATGAAACTAGGAACATGACAAGAGAAAAGTTTAGTTCGTGAAACAACAGCCCTTATTGATGGTTAACTTTATTTCTGTGACTATCCAGTAGGTTTACAGTGCTGGATTATGTCGAAAGGATTGTATATATGGTCAGGTGTCATGAACTGATTACCAGAAATTCTTCGCCATGAAGCATTTTTGTATGTTTATCTACACTGGTTGTATCCAAAAATTAAGACCAATCATAGACATTATTATTAACTGCAGCAACAAAAAAACATCCTTATTCAGGGGTTTTAAAACTTGTCATGCCAAGGAGGAACCTATTGCGAAGGACCCCCTTTCTAAAGTACATATCCATTTTTTGTATAAAGAAATATTTTAAAGTGTTAGACAAATAGTAAGTGAGATATTATAAAGACAAAACCGCCATCCTTACTTAGCTGAAAAAAAAAGGATATGGAAAAGATGACCTTTATCCCTCCTTAAACCATGCGTGATTCATTAAAAATCTTCAAATGTTGGCCTGTTGTTGTCTGGTTTAAAGCAGTCGCGCCAATCTGTCAAAGTCACGGCATTCTGAATGGGCAAAAGCACTGAATAATCACATACAGTACACACTGTCAAATATAACAATAGCTACTGAAATATGTAAGATATTTTGAAGGTTAAGAACGAATATTCTCTGTTTTCTGTCAAATTAAACCTTGGAAGTTGCTGTTGCTCAGAACTCTCAGCGACTGTGCAGAAGCTTGAGTTTAACAAAACTTTTTTCTGTTAGTGCTCTTACCTTCAGATAAAAAGTCAATGTTCTGCTGCTTGCCACACACTAGTGCAGCAAAGGACCCAAAGCACACACCATATCATCAACAGCTTCATTTCGCTCTGTAACATAAGCAAGAAGTGAGAAAACATTTCAAAAGCAAAATTCATTCAAGTCACAGTATAATAGCATCAGTCGTCCATCCCTGTAAACGTTGGCAGTGTGCTATCACAAAGCTTGGATTAGCTACAACTTTGGTTAAATGGGTCACAACCGAGGGCCTAATTCTATGGCAAACAGAAACTCAACTCACCACTTCGTGTTGATCAGGATGTTTTCCATCATCAAGTCTTGATGGTTGACACCACTGTCAAGACAGTGTTTGGCTGCAAATACTGCTCAAATCACGTGACAACGTCTCACCCAGACCATCTGGATGATCAAGCATGAATAAGTCCAACTCCTTGCAAGGGTGTGGAAATTCCATAATCATCTGGGTTTCATCTGTCAGTTCGATCTGCTCCGCCCGACCCGAATCCTGAACAGACGAAGGTGACAAAATATGAAGGTAAGAGAAAACTCTAGTGATGTATGACAAGATGAAACTGAACACATCAAGACTCACTCCAACTCCTTTGCCGATTTCAGCTGTTCCACATACACCAGCTTCAACAGCAGAGAGGGTAAAATCCCATGATTCATCAGTGCCTGAACCGCTGGTCCCATCACAGTCTGATCTATTTTCACAACTGGTCCTCGTGGACATTGAAGATGAAGATGAGGTGCATATCATCTCTCCATTTGAGCTGAAGGACACCATACACAGAAGACGGAAGCCCATGAGGAAAAAAAAAAACCGATGTTTAGTTGGATGGAGGAGAACACAGAGATTCTGGAGAGTGAAAGATCAGAGAAGAAACTGAACAATGGCAAGGAAATGGACCATGAAGGTAAGAGAAAGTGTATCAGATGTGACAAGGGTTCATGGTGTCGAGATAAAAACATTGTGACTCTCTCAATGTCTTCATTCTTTAGGATCATCTCCATACGTCCTATATGAATATACTGAGGCGATATCACTGTCAGCACCTTCATCACGGTCTGATCTCATCCTCATGGACGTGAATGATAAAAGCGAGTCTGATGAGCCTGAGGTGAAGTTATCTTTCCATTTGAGCTAAAGGACAGACACACAGAAGACCCAAGCCCATGATGAAAAATCAACCCATATTTAGTTGGATGGAGAACACGGAGATGCTGGAGAGTGAACGTGAAATGGATGAAGTCCAGCCAGAAGCTCGGGAGCAGCAGGAGACACCTGTGAAAAAATCACATCCAGAGAGCAACACTGATAGACAACAAATCCTTCAGAAGGAGAATGACACTCATGAAAACATCATCAAGACAGGTCCTAATGGTCTCGCTGGAGATACACAAGATCACTGAAGGATCCGGAGAAGACCAAACCTGCCAGCAAAACAAAAGGATTATTTGTTCTTCATCACTGGCTTGAGAAAAAGACCAAAGAACAACAGGAGAAGAAAATGAGAAAAGTTAGAGAAAGAACAGAAACACAGTTACTGCTGGAGAGATACTTCAACAGTCCAGCAATGAAGCATTTGTGTGTTAATAAGAACAACCCCTACTATATCCCAATACTGCTTCTATAACTCATTACTGTAACACCTCCTCCTGCTCCCCATCCTGTTCGTGAACCCAAAACCTCCTATACATAGTTTTTCTCTACATGTGTGCAAAAAAGAAAACTTCAGTGTTATGTGCAACATATGTGCAAAACAATCAAGTATACGTGCAAAAAAAATTTATATGTGCAATAAATAAATTAAGTACATGTGCTAAATATAAATAAACCTTTAATGTGTGCAAAGAAAAATTTCTGTACATTTTAACTTAACATGTCTGCAATGAATAAACTTGTCTTTGTTTGAAAACACATTTGTGTATTTGTACATTTGTCATTGATAGAACATAATGTGATTATTAAGACTTAACATAATTAATTATCATTTCTGTCATCCACTCACCCTCATGCCCTGTAAGATTCTCCACAGCTTTTTCACACAGCGACCATTAACGTCTCTCAAACTCTCAAATGGAATAAACGCAGATATGATCGCCTCGTGAGGATGAACCGCTTTGCTTTTCGTGTGACTTAAGCTCAATGATTTATTAGTCAGTAGAGCATGTGGTCATAAGATGCAACAGGTATGGAGCACAGAGGGGGGTGATGAGGAATGAGCTTAGGGAGATAGGGGTTCAGGACATCACACTGAAAGGATTGTTGAGCACAGAGCATTGGGCGCAGACCAGAATTCTGAAGGCGGAACTTGATGTAGCTTTTGGTCGCTCTACCGACCAAAAGCGATACTGTAAAATACTGTTAGTTCAGTTGAACTGAATAGTTCATGGTTTATGTATAACAACAAGTAAAATAATGAGGAAATAACTAAATTATTTTATGTTACTGTGTTCTGTGTTCTTTTGTGTTGTCATTTTGCGCGTGTTAGGATAGACCTAATAAGTGCATGTGCGCAGTTACACGCAATGTTTGTATACTTTACCCACTTCCGAGGATAGTGGAGGTCTCGAGTCCCTGGCACTGTTATTTTGGGGGTCGCGGGCTGAAAGGTTTGGGAACCCATGTGTTAATGAATGCTTGATTTTGATTGGCTGTAGGGATGACCTCACTCAGCTTACCTTCACCACCATGTGTATTAAGGAGAGTTTGTTCTGGCTCTGACCCGATACTTCTCGCAGGACATGAAGATTCCAGGAGACCTTGTCATTCCACAGGCTATTCACTTCACTGATGTCACATCAAATCCAGAGACTTCGCTGCTGACGTCTAGATAAGAAGCCGTTAAACAAGTATAGAAACAATATTTAAAACAGATGCTAATCATATTTTTCTATCTGTAGGATGCTTGTGCTTGATAAGTATTTATGGTTTTCATCGTAATCCTGTTATCTGGAGCGATCCAGAGGGAGGACTCGCTCTCATCGACACTGAAACAAATGAGAACATCAGGAATGATGTCTGCCGTCTCTCTCTTCAGGTGTTTGACCCCATGCGGTTTGATCCACATAGGGAAAGGAAAGATCACCTTTAATACCATTCTCTGCAGGACCCAGGTACAGTTCACACTATAATACACCCTCTGTTTTACCCACGCACGAGTTAATGTCGGAGGGAGATGAGTGACAGATCATCTGTGCTTGACTCACCAATCAGATCCTTCTAGTGTTTCTCTTCTGTGTGTGTCTGCTAGGAACTGCATCGGTCAGAACTTTGATATGGCAGAAATGAAAGTGGTGGTCGCTCAGACGCTGTCAAGGTTCAGAATTCTGCCCGGACTCAAACCGGTGCGTGGTCTCTACAACCTGGTCATGAGAGCAGAAGGAGGAATGATTTTAAACTTTCAACCTCTAACGCAGTCTCAGGATCAGTGACTTCCAAAAAAATTTGAACATGAGGATCGCATTTACACATTATATAATATATATTAAACCGGTCTGTCATATTTTTTATATAAATGGCATGTTAATATTAACATACAAACATATTATATTTGCTTGCTTGTTGATCAAGTTCTACTACATTACAAGAATATACACAGAGCTTGGTAAAACAGCCTTTTTTTAAGGCACTTTTTGTGGAATGAACTGCAGAGCATCTTAATGTTGGAACCACTCCCTTCACTAAATGTTTTTAAAAATATTGTATGGACCAAGTTAAGGGAAACTTGTAAATGTTTTAATTAACTTCTTGATATCTTGTATGAACTAATTGTTTGATGTGTCTGTAGTTGTTTTATGTGTAAATTTTTGTCCTGCCATTTTTACATTTAGGCATTTGGCAGACGCTTTTATCCAAAGCGACTTACAGTGCACTTATTACAGGGACAATCCCCCTGGAGCAACGTGGAGTAAAGTGTCTTGCTCAAGGATACACTGGTGGTGGCTGCTGGGATCGAACCAGCAACCATTTTGACCAGGACTCCCTGGAGATTTACCTTCCAAATGGGACTATGCTGTTAAAATAAAAAAATAACTACATCAATTATTCTTATTGAATGACCAAAGTATACAAATGTGAGAAGGATACATTAAAGCATAATCTTTAAAGTTAGACTTATAGTGTTGATGTCATTTCCAATATTGAATATATTACACAGTATTAACTTCAACTACATCAGATGTAACTGTAATTAAATGACAGAAAATAAGAGTCATACTATACTTTATCACCGCCGGTGATGACACATCTCCTCAAAACCAAGAAACGATTAGAAGATTCAGAGCAACACGTGAAC
>VCII01000934.1:0-15829 GCA_006030095.1 Triplophysa siluroides | reverse complement strand
TGACCAATGAATCTGCTCAAAAAGAGCTTTTGACTGATCAACTGTTTTCTCTTGCAGAATACATCTTTTCATGGTCCTCTGATGCTTTGTACAGCAAACAGCAGACACATTTTCATGTGTTATATACTACTCTAACCCTAACCCTAATATTTCTGACCAATGAATCTGCTCAAAAAGAGCTTTTGACTGATCAACTGTTTTCTCTTGCAGAATACATCTTTTCATGGTCCTCTGATGCTTTGTACAGCAAACAGCAGACACATTTTCATGTGTTATATTCTAACCCTAATATTTCTGGGCAATGAATCTGCTCAAAAAGAGCTTTTGACTGATCAACTGTTTTCTCTTGCAGAATACATCTTTTCATGGTCCTCTGATGCTTTGTACAGCAAACAGCAGACACATTTTCATGTGTTATATACTAACCCTAACCCTAATATTTCTGACCAATGAATCTGCTCAAAAAGAGCTTTTGACTGATAAAGCTGTTTTCTCTTGCAGAATACATCTTTTCATGGTCCTCTGATGCTTTGTACAGCAAACAGCAGACACATTTTCATGTGTTATATACTAACTCTAACCCTAACCCTAATATTTCTGACCAATGAATCTGCTCAAAAAGAGCTTTTGACTGATCAACTGTTTTCTCTTGCAGAATACATCTTTTCATGGTCCTCTGATGCTTTGTACAGCAAACAGCAGACACATTTTCATGTGTTATATACTAACTCTAACTCTAACCCTAACCCTGATATTTTTGACCAATGAATCTGCTCAAAAAGAGCTTTTGACTGATTAACTGTTTTCTCTTGCAGAATACATCTTTTCATGGTCCTCTGATGCTTTGTACAGCAAACAGCAGACACATTTTCATATATACTAACCCTAACCCTAACCCTAATATTTCTGACCAATGAATCTGCTCAAAAAGAGCTTTTGACTGATCAACTGTTTTCTCTTGCAGAATACATCTTTTCATGGTCCTCTGATGCTTTGTACAGCAAACAGCAGACACATTTTCATGTGTTATATACTAACCCTAACCCTAATATTTCTGACCAATGAATCTGCTCAAAAAGAGCTTTTGACTGATCAACTGTTTTCTCTTGCAGAATACATCTTTTCATGGTCCTCTGATGCTTTGTACAGCAAACAGCAGACACATTTTCATGTGTTATATACTAACTCTAACCCTAACCCTAATATTTCTGACCAATGAATCTGCTCAAAAAGAGCTTTTGACTGAAAAAGCCGTTTTGTCTTGCAGAATACATCTTTTCATGGTCCTCTGATGCTTTGCACAGCAAACAGCAGACACATTTTCATGTGTTATATACCTAATATTTCTGACCAATGAATCTGCTCAAAAAGAGCTTTTGACTGATCAACTGTTTTCTCTTGCAGAATACATCTTTTCATGGTCCTCTGATGCTTTGTACAGCAAACAGCAGACACATTTTCATGTGTTATATACTAACTCTAACCCTAACCCTAATATTTCTGACCAATGAATCTGCTCAAAAAGAGCTTTTGACTGATCAACTGTTTTCTCTTGCAGAATACATCTTTTCATGGTCCTCTGATGCTTTGTACAGCAAACAGCAGACACATTTTCATGTGTTATATACTAACTCTAACCCTAACCCTATATTTCTGACCAATGAATCTGCTCAAAAAGAGCTTTTGACTGATCAACTGTTTTCTCTTGCAGAATACATCTTTTCATGGTCCTCTGATGCTTTGTACAGCAAACAGCAGACACATTTTCATGTGTTATATACTAACCCTAACCCTAACCCTAATATTTCTGACCAATGAATCTGCTCAAAAAGAGCTTTTGACTGATCAACTGTTTTCTCTTGCAGAATACATCTTTTCATGGTCCTCTGATGCTTTGTACAGCAAACAGCAGACACATTTTCATGTGTTATATACCTAATATTTCTGACCAATGAATCTGCTCAAAAAGAGCTTTTGACTGATCAACTGTTTTCTCTTGCAGAATACATCTTTTCATGGTCCTCTGATGCTTTGTACAGCAAACAGCAGACACATTTTCATGTGTTATATACTAACTCTAACCCTAACCCTAATATTTCTGACCAATGAATCTGCTCAAAAAGAGCTTTTGACTGATCAACTGTTTTCTCTTGCAGAATACATCTTTTCATGGTCCTCTGATGCTTTGTACAGCAAACAGCAGACACATTTTCATGTGTTATATTCTAACCCTAATATTTCTGGGCAATGAATCTGCTCAAAAAGAGCTTTTGACTGATCAACTGTTTTCTCTTGCAGAATACATCTTTTCATGGTCCTCTGATGCTTTGTACAGCAAACAGCAGACACATTTTCATGTGTTATATACTAACCCTAACCCTAATATTTCTGACCAATGAATCTGCTCAAAAAGAGCTTTTGACTGATTAACTGTTTTCTCTTGCAGAATACATCTTTTCATGGTCCTCTGATGCTTTGTACAGCAAACAGCAGACACATTTTCATGTGTTATATACTAACTCTAACCCTAACCCTATTTCTGACCAATGAATCTGCTCAAAAAGAGCTTTTGACTGATCAACTGTTTTCTCTTGCAGAATACATCTTTTCATGGTCCTCTGATGCTTTGTACAGCAAACAGCAGACACATTTTCATGTGTTATATACTAACTCTACCTCTAACCCTAACCCTATTTTCTGACCAATGAATCTGCTCAAAAAGAGCTTTTGACTGATCAACTGTTTTTCTCTTGCAGAATACATCTTTTCATGGTCCTCTGATGCTTTGTACAGCAAACAGCAGACACATTTTCATTTGTTATATACTAACCCTAACCCTAACCCTAATATTTCTGACCAATGTATCTGCTCAAAAAGAGCTTTTGACTGATCAACTGTTTTCTCTTGCAGAATACATTTTCATGGTCCTCTGATGCTTTGTACAGCAAACAGCAGACACATTTTCATGTGTTATATACTAACCCTAACCCTAATATTTCTGACCAATGAATCTGCTCAAAAAGAGCTTTTGACTGATCAACTGTTTTCTCTTGCAGAATACATCTTTTCATGGTCCTCTGATGCTTTGTACAGCAAACAGCAGACACATTTCATGTGTTATATACTAACCCTAACCCTAACCCTATATTTCTGACCAATGAATCTGCTCAAAAAGAGCTTTTGACTGATCAACTGTTTTCTCTTGCAGAATACATCTTTTCATGGTCCTCTGATGCTTTGTACAGCAAACAGCAGACACATTTTCATGTGTTATATTCTAACCCTAATATTTCTGGGCAATGAATCTGCTCAAAAAGAGCTTTTGACTGATCAACTGTTTTCTCTTGCAGAATACATCTTTTCATGGTCCTCTGATGCTTTGTACAGCAAACAGCAGACACATTTTCATGTGTTATATACTAAAAACCCTAACCCTATATTTCTGACCAATGAATCTGCTCAAAAGAGCTTTTGACTGATCAACTGTTTTCTCTTGCAGAATACATCTTTTCATGGTCCTCTGATGCTTTGTACAGCAAACAGCAGACACATTTTCATGTGTTATATACTAACTCTAACCCTAACCCTAATATTTCTGACCAATGAATCTGCTCAAAAAGAGCTTTTGACTGATCAACTGTTTTCTCTTGCAGAATACATCTTTTCATGGTCCTCTGATGCTTTGTACAGCAAACAGCAGACACATTTTCATGTGTTATATTCTAACCCTAATATTTCTGACCAATGAATCTGCTCAAAAAGAGCTTTTGACTGATCAACTGTTTTCTCTTGCAGAATACATCTTTTCATGGTCCTCTGATGCTTTGTACAGCAAACAGCAGACACATTTTCATGTGTTATATACTAACCCTAACCCTAATATTTCTGACCAATGAATCTGCTCAAAAAGAGCTTTTGACTGATCAACTGTTTTCTCTTGCAGAATACATCTTTTCATGGTCCTCTGATGCTTTGTACAGCAAACAGCAGACACATTTTCATGTGTTATATACTTCTAACTCTAACCCTAACCCTATATTTCTGACCAATGAATCTGCTCAAAAAGAGCTTTTGACTGATCAACTGTTTTCTCTTGCAGAATACATCTTTTCATGGTCCTCTGATGCTTTGTACAGCAAACAGCAGACACATTTTCATGTGTTAATACTTCTAACCTAACCCTAACCCTAATATTTCTGACCAATGAATCTGCTCAAAAAGAGCTTTTGACTGATCAACTGTTTTCTCTTGCAGAATACATCTTTTCATGGTCCTCTGATGCTTTGTACAGCAAACAGCAGACACATTTTCATGTGTTATATACTAACCTAACCCTAACCCTAATATTTCTGACCAATGAATCTGCTCAAAAAGAGCTTTTGACTGATCAACTGTTTTCTCTTGCAGAATACATCTTTTCATGGTCCTCTGATGCTTTGTACAGCAAACAGCAGACACATTTTCATGTGTTAATATCTAACCCTAACCCTAATATTTCTGACCAATGAATCTGCTCAAAAAGAGCTTTTGACTGATCAACTGTTTTCTCTTGCAGAATACATCTTTTCATGGTCCTCTGATGCTTTGTACAGCAAACAGCAGACACATTTTCATGTGTATATACTAACCTAACCCTATTTCTGACCAATGAATCTGCTCAAAAGAGCTTTTGACTGATAACTGTTTTCTCTTGCAGAATACATCTTTTCATGGTCCTCTGATGCTTTGTACAGCAAACAGCAGACACATTTTCATGTGTTTATATTCTAACCCTAATATTTCTGGGCAATGAATCTGCTCAAAAAGAGCTTTTGACTGATCAACTGTTTTCTCTTGCAGAATACATCTTTTCATGGTCCTCTGATGCTTTGTACAGCAAACAGCAGACACATTTTCATGTGTTATATCTAACCCTAACCCTAATATTTCTGACCAATGAATCTGCTCAAAAAGAGCTTTTGACTGATCAACTGTTTTCTCTTGCAGAATACATTTTCATGGTCCTCTGATGCTTTGTACAGCAAACAGCAGACACATTTTCATGTGTTATATACTAACTCTAACCTAACCCTAATATTTCTGACCAATGAATCTGCTCAAAAAGAGCTTTTGACTGATCAACTGTTTTCTCTTGCAGAATACATCTTTTCATGGTCCTCTGATGCTTTGTACAGCAAACAGCAGACACATTTTCATGTGTTATATACTAACTCTAACCCTAACCCTAATATTTCTGACCAATGAATCTGCTCAAAAAGAGCTTTTGACTGATCAACTGTTTTCTCTTGCAGAATACATCTTTTCATGGTCCTCTGATGCTTTGTACAGCAAACAGCAGACACATTTTCATGTGTTATATACTAATTCTAACCCTAACCCTATATTTCTGACCAATGAATCTGCTCAAAAAGAGCTTTTGACTGATCAACTGTTTCTCTTGCAGAATACATCTTTTCATGGTCCTCTGATGCTTTGTACAGCAAACAGCAGACACATTTTCATGTTTATATACTAACCCTAACCCTAAAATATTTCTGACCAATGAATCTGCTCAAAAAGAGCTTTTGACTGATCAACTGTTTTCTCTTGCAGAATACATTTTCATGGTCCTCTGATGCTTTGTACAGCAAACAGCAGACACATTTTCATGTGTTATATACTAACCCTAACCCTAATATTTCTGACCAATGAATCTGCTCAAAAAGAGCTTTTGACTGATCAACTGTTTTCTCTTGCAGAATACATCTTTTCATGGTCCTCTGATGCTTTGTACAGCAAAAAGCAGACACATTTTCATGTGTTATATCTAACCCTAACCCTAATATTTCTGACCAATGAATCTGCTCAAAAAGAGCTTTTGACTGATCAACTGTTTTCTCTTGCAGAATACATCTTTTCATGGTCCTCTGATGCTTTGTACAAACAGCAGACACATTTTCATGTGTTATACTAACTCTAACCCTAACCCTAATATTTCTGTGACCAATGAATCTGCTCAAAAAGAGCTTTTGACTGATCAACTGTTTTCTCTTGCAGAATACATCTTTTCATGGTCCTCTGATGCTTTGTACAGCAAACAGCAGACACATTTTCATGTGTTATATACTAACTCTAACTCTAACCCTAACCCTGATATTTTTGACCAATGAATCTGCTCAAAAAGAGCTTTTGACTGATCAACTGTTTTCTCTTGCAGAATACATCTTTTCATGGTCCTCTGATGCTTTGTACAGCAAACAGCAGACACATTTTCATGTGTTATATACTAACTAACCCTTAGTTCTGACCAATGAATCTGCTCAAAAAGAGCTTTTGACTGATCAACTGTTTTCTCTTGCAGAATACATCTTTTCATGGTCCTCTGATTATTTGTACAGCAAAAAGCAGACACATTTTCATGTGTTATATACTAACCCTAAAATATTTCTGACCAATGAATCTGCTCAAAAAGAGCTTTTTCACTGATCAACTGTTTTCTCTTGCAGAATACATCTTTTCATGGTCCTCTGATGCTTGTACAGCAAAAAGCAGACACATTTTCATGTGTTATACTAACCCTAATATTTCTGACCAATGAATCTGCAAAAAGAGCTTTTGACTGATCAACTGTTTTCTCTTGCAGAATACATCTTTTCATGGTCCTCTGATGCTTTGTACAGCAAACAGCAGACACATTTTCATGTGTTATATATGCTAACCCTAACCCTATATTTCTGACCAATGAATCTGCTCAAAAAGAGCTTTTGACTGATCAACTGTTTTCTCTTGCAGAATACATCTTTTCATGGTCCTCTGATGCTTTGTACAGCAAACAGCAGACACATTTTCATGTGTTATATCTAACCCTAACCTAATATTTCTGACCAATGAATCTGCTCAAAAAGAGCTTTTGACTGATCAACTGTTTTCTCTTGCAGAATACATCTTTTCATGGTCCTCTGATGCTTTGTACAGCAAACAGCAGACACATTTTCATGTGTAACCCTAATATTTCTGACCAATGAATCTGCTCAAAAAGAGCTTTTGACTGATCAACTGTTTTCTCTTGCAGAATACATCTTTTCATGGTCCTCTGATGCTTTGTACAGCAAACAGCAGACACATTTTCATGTGTTATATACTAAACCTAACCCTAACCCTATATTTCTGACCAATGAATCTGCTCAAAAAGAGCTTTTGACTGATCAACTGTTTTCTCTTGCAGAATACATCTTTTCATGGTCCTCTGATGCTTTGTACAGCAAAACAGCAGACACATTTTCATGTGTTATATACTAACTCTAACCCTAACCCTAATATTTCTGACCAATGAATCTGCTCAAAAAGAGCTTTTGACTGATCAACTGTTTTCTCTTGCAGAATACATCTTTTCATGGTCCTCTGATGCTTTGTACAGCAAACAGCAGACACATTTTCATGTGTTATACACCTAATATTTCTGACCAATGAATCTGCTCAAAAAGAGCTTTTGACTGATCAACTGTTTTCTCTTGCAGAATACATCTTTTCATGGTCCTCTGATGCTTTGTACAGCAAACAGCAGACACATTTTCATGTGTTATATACTAACCCTAACCCTAATATTCTGACCAATGAATCTGCTCAAAAAGAGCTTTTGACTGATCAACTGTTTTCTCTTGCAGAATACATTTTCATGGTCCTCTGATGCTTTGTACAGCAAACAGCAGACACATTTTCATGTGTTATATTCTAACCCTAACCCCTAAATATTTCTGACCAATGAATCTGCTCAAAAAGAGCTTTTGACTGATCAACTGTTTTCTCTTGCAGAATATCTTTTCATGGTCCTCTGATGCTTTGTACAGCAAACAGCAGACACATTTTCATGTGTTATATACTAACCCTAACCCTAAAATATTTCTGACCAATGAATCTGCTCAAAAAGAGCTTTTGACTGATCAACTGTTTTCTCTTGCAGAATACATCTTTTCATGGTCCTCTGATGCTTTGTACAGCAAACAGCAGACACATTTTCATGTGTATATATCTAACCCTAACCCATATTTCTGACCAATGAATCTGCTCAAAAAGAGCTTTTGACTGATCAACTGTTTTCTCTTGCAGAATACATCTTTTCATGGTCCTCTGATGCTTTGTACAGCAAACAGCAGACACATTTTCATGTGTTATATACTAACCCTAACCCTAATATTTCTGACCAATGAATCTGCTCAAAAAGAGCTTTTGACTGATCAACTGTTTTCTCTTGCAGAATACATCTTTTCATGGTCCTCTGATGCTTTGTACAGCAAACAGCAGACACATTTTCATGTTATATACTAACCCTAATATTTCTGACCAATGAATCTGCTCAAAAAGAGCTTTTGACTGATCAACTGTTTTCTCTTGCAGAATACATCTTTTCATGGTCCTCTGATGCTTTGTACAGCAAACAGCAGACACATTTTCATGTGTTATATTCTAACCCTAATATTTCTGGGCAATGAATCTGCTCAAAAAGAGCTTTTGACTGATCAACTGTTTTCTCTTGCAGAATACATCTTTTCATGGTCCTCTGATGCTTTGTACAGCAAACAGCAGACACATTTTCATGTGTTATATACTAACCCTAACCCTAATATTTGACCAATGAATCTGCTCAAAAAGAGCTTTTGACTGATCAACTGTTTTCTCTTGCAGAATACATCTTTTCATGGTCCTCTGATGCTTTGTACAGCAAACAGCAGACACATTTTCATGTGTTATATACTAACTAACCCTAACCCTAATATTTCTGACCAATGAATCTGCTCAAAAAGAGCTTTTGACTGATCAACTGTTTTCTCTTGCAGAATACATCTTTTCATGGTCCTCTGATGCTTTGTACAGCAAACAGCAGACACATTTTCATGTGTTATATACTAACTAACCCTAACCCTAATATTTGACCAATGAATCTGCTCAAAAAGAGCTTTTGACTGATCAACTGTTTTCTCTTGCAGAATACATCTTTTCATGGTCCTCTGATGCTTTGTACAGCAAACAGCAGACACATTTTCATGTGTTATATACTAACCCTAACCCTAATATTTCTGACCAATGAATCTGCTCAAAAAGAGCTTTTGACTGAAAACTGTTTTCTCTTGCAGAATACATCTTTTCATGGTCCTCTGATGCTTTGTACAGCAAACAGCAGACACATTTTCATGTGAACCTAACCCTAATATTTCTGACCAATGAATCTGCAAAAAGAGCTTTTGACTGATCAACTGTTTTCTCTTGCAGAATACATCTTTTCATGGTCCTCTGATGCTTTGTACAGCAAAAGCAGACACATTTCATGTGTTATATACTAACCCTAACCCTAATATTTCTGACCAATGAATCTGCTCAAAAAGAGCTTTTGACTGATCAACTGTTTTCTCTTGCAGAATACATCTTTTCATGGTCCTCTGATGCTTTGTACAGCAAAAGCAGACAAATTTTCATGTGTTATATACTAACCCTAACCCTAATATTTCTGACCAATGAATCTGCTCAAAAAGAGCTTTTGACTGATCAACTGTTTTCTCTTGCAGAATACATCTTTTCATGGTCCTCTGATGCTTTGTACAGCAAACAGCAGACACATTTTCATGTGTATATACTAACTCCTAACCCTAATATTTCTGTGACCAATGAATCTGCTCAAAAAGAGCTTTTGACTGATCAACTGTTTTCTCTTGCAGAATACATCTTTTCATGGTCCTCTGATGCTTTGTACAGCAAACAGCAGACACATTTTCATGTGTTATATACTAACTAACCCTAACCCTAATATTTCTGACCAATGAATCTGCTCAAAAAGAGCTTTTGACTGATAACTGTTTTCTCTTGCAGAATACATCTTTTCATGGTCCTCTGATGCTTTGTACAGCAAAAGCAGACACATTTTCATGTGCTAACCCTAAAAATATTTTGACCAATGAATCTGCTCAAAAAGAGCTTTTGACTGATCAACTGTTTTCTCTTGCAGAATACATCTTTTCATGGTCCTCTGATGCTTTGTACAGCAAAAAGCAGACACATTTTCATGTGTTATATCTAACCCTAATATTTCTGACCAATGAATCTGCTCAAAAAGAGCTTTTGACTGATCAACTGTTTTCTCTTGCAGAATACATCTTTTCATGGTCCTCTGATGCTTTGTACAGCAAAAAGCAGACACATTTTCATGTGTTATTAACCCTAACCCTAATATTTCTGACCAATGAATCTGCTCAAAAAGAGCTTTTGACTGATCAACTGTTTTCTCTTGCAGAATACATCTTTTCATGGTCCTCTGATGCTTTGTACAGCAAACAGCAGACACATTTTCATGTGCTAACCCTAACCCTATTTTGACCAATGAATCTGCTCAAAAAGAGCTTTTGACTGATCAACTGTTTTCTCTTGCAGAATACATCTTTTCATGGTCCTCTGATGCTTTGTACAGCAAACAGCAGACACATTTTCATGTGTTATATACTAACCTAACCCTAACCCTAATATTTCTGACCAATGAATCTGCTCAAAAAGAGCTTTTGACTGATCAACTGTTTTCTCTTGCAGAATACATCTTTTCATGGTCCTCTGATGCTTTGTACAGCAAACAGCAGACACATTTTCATGTGTATATTCTAACCCTAATATTTCTGACCAATGAATCTGCTCAAAAAGAGCTTTTGACTGATCAACTGTTTTCTTGCAGAATACATCTTTTCATGGTCCTCTGATGCTTTGTACAGCAAACAGCAGACACATTTTCATGTGTTATATACTAACCTAACCCTAACCCTTATTTTTGACCAATGAATCTGCTCAAAAAGAGCTTTTGACTGATCAACTGTTTTCTCTTGCAGAATACATCTTTTCATGGTCCTCTGATGCTTTGTACAGCAAACAGCAGACACATTTTCATGTGTTATATACTAACTCTAACCCTAACCCTATATTTCTGACCAATGAATCTGCTCAAAAAGAGCTTTTGACTGATCAACTGTTTTCTCTTGCAGAATACATCTTTTCATGGTCCTCTGATGCTTTGTACAGCAAACAGCAGACACATTTTCATGTTATATTCTAACCCTAATATTTCTGACCAATGAATCTGCTCAAAAAGAGCTTTTGACTGATCAACTGTTTTCTCTTGCAGAATACATCTTTTCATGGTCCTCTGATGCTTTGTACAGCAAACAGCAGACACATTTTCATGTGTTATATAAACCCTAACCCTAATATTTCTGACCAATGAATCTGCTCAAAAAGAGCTTTTGACTGATCAACTGTTTTCTTGCAGAATACATCTTTTCATGGTCCTCTGATGCTTTGTACAGCAAACAGCAGACACATTTTCATGTGTTATATACTAACCTAACCCTAACCCTAATATTTCTGACCAATGAATCTGCTCAAAAAGAGCTTTTGACTGATCAACTGTTTTCTCTTGCAGAATACATCTTTTCATGGTCCTCTGATGCTTTGTACAGCAAACAGCAGACACATTTTCATGTGTTATATATACTAACCTAACCCTAACCCTATATTTTTGACCAATGAATCTGCTCAAAAAGAGCTTTTGACTGATCAACTGTTTTCTCTTGCAGAATACATCTTTTCATGGTCCTCTGATGCTTTGTACAGCAAACAGCAGACACATTTTCATGTGTTATATACTAACCCTAACCCTAACCCTAATATTTGACCAATGAATCTGCTCAAAAAGAGCTTTGACTGATCAACTGTTTTCTCTTGCAGAATACATCTTTTCATGGTCCTCTGATGCTTTGTACAGCAAACAGCAGACACATTTTCATGTGTTATTACTAACCCTAACCCTAATATTTCTGACCAATGAATCTGCTCAAAAAGAGCTTTTGACTGATCAACTGTTTTCTCTTGCAGAATACATCTTTTCATGGTCCTCTGATGCTTTGTACAGCAAACAGCAGACACATTTTCATGTGTATATACTAACCTAACCCTAATATTTCTGACCAATGAATCTGCTCAAAAAGAGCTTTTGACTGATCAACTGTTTTCTCTTGCAGAATACATCTTTTCATGGTCCTCTGATGCTTTGTACAGCAAACAGCAGACACATTTTCATGTGTTATATCTAACCCTAATATTTCTGACCAATGAATCTGCTCAAAAAGAGCTTTTGACTGATCAACTGTTTTCTCTTGCAGAATACATCTTTTCATGGTCCTCTGATGCTTTGTACAGCAAACAGCAGACACATTTTCATGTGTTATATACTAACCCTCTATTTCTGACCAATGAATCTGCTCAAAAAGAGCTTTTGACTGATCAACTGTTTTCTCTTGCAGAATACATCTTTTCATGGTCCTCTGATGCTTTGTACAGCAAACAGCAGACACATTTTCATGTGTATATACTAACTCTAACCCTAACCCTAATATTTTGACCAATGAATCTGCTCAAAAAGAGCTTTTGACTGATAACTGTTTTCTCTTGCAGAATACATCTTTTCATGGTCCTCTGATGCTTTGTACAGCAAACAGCAGACACATTTTCATGTGTTATACTAACTCCTAACCCTAATATTTCTGACCAATGAATCTGCTCAAAAAGAGCTTTTGACTGATCAACTGTTTTCTCTTGCAGAATACATCTTTTCATGGTCCTCTGATGCTTTGTACAGCAAACAGCAGACACATTTTCATGTGTTATATACTAACTAACCCTATATTTCTGACCAATGAATCTGCTCAAAAAGAGCTTTTGACTGATCAACTGTTTTCTCTTGCAGAATACATCTTTTCATGGTCCTCTGATGCTTTGTACAGCAGCAGACACATTTTCATGTGTTATATTCTAACCTAACCCTAACCCTATATTTTGACCAATGAATCTGCTCAAAAAGAGCTTTTGACTGATCAACTGTTTTCTCTTGCAGAATACATCTTTTCATGGTCCTCTGATGCTTTGTACAGCAAACAGCAGACACATTTTCATGTGTTATATACTAACCCTAACCCTAACCCTAATATTTCTGACCAATGAATCTGCTCAAAAAGAGCTTTTGACTGATCAACTGTTTTCTCTTGCAGAATACATCTTTTCATGGTCCTCTGATGCTTTGTACAGCAAACAGCAGACACATTTTCATGTGTTATATACTAACCCTAACCCTAATATTTCTGACCAATGAATCTGCTCAAAAAGAGCTTTTGACTG
Source organism: Triplophysa siluroides (assembly GCA_006030095.1). Taxonomy (NCBI): domain Eukaryota; kingdom Metazoa; phylum Chordata; class Actinopteri; order Cypriniformes; family Nemacheilidae; genus Triplophysa; species Triplophysa siluroides. The sequence goes on along the minus strand of VCII01000934.1, from coordinate 2,647 downwards.
ATCAACTGTTTTCTCTTGCAGAATACATCTTTTCATGGTCCTCTGATGCTTTGTACAGCAAACAGCAGACACATTTTCATGTGTTATATACTAACTCTAACCCTAACCCTAATTTCTGACCAATGAATCTGCTCAAAAAGAGCTTTTGACTGATCAACTGTTTTCTCTTGCAGAATACATCTTTTCATGGTCCTCTGATGCTTTGTACAGCAAACAGCAGACACATTTTCATGTGTTATATTCTAAAACCCTAATATTTCTGACCAATGAATCTGCTCAAAAAGAGCTTTTGACTGATCAACTGTTTTCTCTTGCAGAATACATCTTTTCATGGTCCTCTGATGCTTTGTACAGCAAACAGCAGACACATTTTCATGTGTTATATACTAACCCTAACCCTAATATTTCTGACCAATGAATCTGCTCAAAAAGAGCTTTTGACTGAAAAAGCCGTTTTGTCTTGCAGAATACATCTTTTCATGGTCCTCTGATGCTTTGTACAGCAAACAGCAGACACATTTTCATGTTATATACTAACTCTAACCTAACCTAACCCTATATTTTTGACCAATGAATCTGCTCAAAAAGAGCTTTTGACTGATCAACTGTTTCTCTTGCAGAATACATCTTTTCATGGTCCTCTGATGCTTTGTACAGCAAACAGCAGACACATTTTCATGTGTTATATACTAACCTAACCCTAACCTAATATTTCTGACCAATGAATCTGCTCAAAAAGAGCTTTTGACTGATCAACTGTTTTCTCTTGCAGAATACATCTTTTCATGGTCCTCTGATGCTTTGTACAGCAAACAGCAGACACATTTTCATGTGTTATATTCTAACCCTAATATTTCTGGGCAATGAATCTGCTCAAAAAGAGCTTTTGACTGATCAACTGTTTTCTCTTGCAGAATACATCTTTTCATGGTCCTCTGATGCTTTGTACAGCAAACAGCAGACACATTTTCATGTGTTAACGCCCCATATTTTGACCAATGAATCTGCTCAAAAAGAGTTTGACTGAAACTGTTTTCTCTTGCAGAATACATCTTTTCATGGTCCTCTGATGCTTTTACAGCAAACAGCAGACACATTTTCATGTGTTATATACTACTAACCCTAACCCTAATATTTCTGACCAATGAATCTGCTCAAAAAGAGCTTTTGACTGATCAACTGTTTTCTCTTGCAGAATACATCTTTTCATGGTCCTCTGATGCTTTGTACAGCAAAAGCAGACACATTTTCATGTGTTATATACTAACCTAACCCTAACCCTATATTCTGACCAATGAATCTGCTCAAAAAGAGCTTTTGACTGATCAACTGTTTTCTCTTGCAGAATACATCTTTTCATGGTCCTCTGATGCTTTGTACAGCAAACAGCAGACACATTTTCATGTTATATACCTAACCCTAACCCTAATATTTCTGACCAATGAATCTGCTCAAAAAGAGCTTTTGACTGATCAACTGTTTTCTCTTGCAGAATACATCTTTTCATGGTCCTCTGATGCTTTGTACAGCAAACAGCAGACACATTTTCATGTGTTATATTCTAACCCTAATATTTCTGGGCAATGAATCTGCTCAAAAAGAGCTTTTGACTGATTAACTGTTTTCTCTTGCAGAATACATCTTTTCATGGTCCTCTGATGCTTTGTACAGCAAACAGCAGACACATTTTCATGTGTTATATACTAACCCTAATATTTCTGACCAATGAATCTGCTCAAAAAGAGCTTTTGACTGATCAACTGTTTCTCTTGCAGAATACATCTTTTCATGGTCCTCTGATGCTTTGTACAGCAAACAGCAGACACATTTTCATGTTATATACTAACCTAACCCTAATATTTCTGACCAATGAATCTGCTCAAAAAGAGCTTTTGACTGATCAACTGTTTTCTCTTGCAGAATACATCTTTTCATGGTCCTCTGATGCTTTGTACAGCAAACAGCAGACACATTTTCATGTGATATATTCTAACCCTAATATTTCTGACCAATGAATCTGCTCAAAAAAGAGCTTTTGACTGATCAAATTTTCTCTTGCAGAATACATCTTTCATGGTCCTCTGATGCTTTGTACAGCAAAAAGCAGACACATTTTTTCTCTAACCCTAATATTTCTGACCAATGAATCTGCTCAAAAAGAGCTTTTGACTGATCAACTGTTTTCTCTTGCAGAATACATCTTTTCATGGTCCTCTGATGCTTTGTACAGCAAACAGCAGACACATTTTCATGTGTTATATACAACTAACCCTAACCCTATATTTTTGACCAATGAATCTGCTCAAAAAGAGCTTTTGACTGATAACTGTTTTCTCTTGCAGAATACATCTTTTCATGGTCCTCTGATGCTTTGTACAGCAAACAGCAGACACATTTTCATGTGTTATACTAACTCTCTAACCCTAACCCTAATATTTCTGACCAATGAATCTGCTCAAAAAGAGCTTTTGACTGATCAACTGTTTTCTCTTGCAGAATACATCTTTCATGGTCCTCTGATGCTTTGTAACAGCAAACAGCAGACACATTTTCATGTGGATATACTAACACTAACCCTAACCTATATTTTGGAACAAGGTATTGCTCAAAAAGAGCTATTGATGAATCCCCCCCCGCTAACGTTCCG